>PVIW01018423.1:0-11661 GCA_004026585.1 Noctilio leporinus | reverse complement strand
GTCTGTATTCCTCTTTGGCTTTCTCTGTTTCTTCATTTCATTTGTTTACTTATTTTTAGAGCAGACCCTTTAGCATTTCTTGCAATGCTGGTTTGGTAGAGATGTATTCTTTTAGTCTTTTTTTGTCTGGGAAGCTCCTTATTTCTCCTTCTATCTTGAATGAGAGCCTTGCTGGGTAGAGTATTCTTGGTTGCAGGCCATTGTTTACCATGACTTGAAATACTTTTTGCTAGGGGGCCTGGGCAAGTGGGGGGCCAGCCACCCAAGGCTGGCTATCTAGATGAGCTGGATTTTTGCAGTGTTTCTTTCATATTTGTTAATGGTGCCAAAAAGGAACAGCCACACAGACTGCTACTGTAGGCCCCAGATATAATGGGCAGGGCCAAACATGGCTGGCGGTCAATTTCCCCTTCTATTTGTGCAAATAGAAGCCCTTCTGGCTTGAATTGTTTCTGTTGAATAATCATTTGATAGACTTATTGGAGCCCCTTTGTATGTTATTTGTCTTTTCTCTCTTGATGCTTTTAGGATTCTCTCTTTGTTTTTGAAATTAGCCATTTTAATAATAATGTGCCTTGGTGTTGGTCTGTTTGGTTGATCCTCATTGGGACCTGCTGTGCTTCCTGAACTGGATTAATGTTTCACTCATCATGTTAGGGAAATTTTCTATCATGACTTTTTTGAACAGGTTTTCCATTCCTTGTTTCTCTTCTCCTTCTGGTATCCGTATGATATGGATGTTGTTACGTTTCATGTTGTCCTGCAGCTCTCTTAACCCCTCTTCAATCTTGTTCAGCCTGTTTTGATTCTCTTGTACTGTCTTGGAGTATTTGTCTGCATTTTCCTCCAACTCGCTGATCCTGTCCTCTGCTTCCTCTAGCCTACTGTTGATTCCTTCTACTGTATTCTTCAATTCAGAAATTGTATTCTTCATTTCCTGCTGGCACTTATTGATAGTTTCTGTGACCTTTTTCATGCTGTTGTAGTTCTCAGTAAGTTCCTTGTAACTTCCTTGGAGTTCTTTGTAATTTCCCTGGAGTTCTTTGTAGGTCTCCTGGAGTTGTTTACAGTTTTCTTTGATGTGGCTGAGCTCACTGAGCTTCTCTATCATCATTCTTTTGAATTCCTTATCTTATATTCCAGGTGCCTCTGTTTCATTTTTTGTTCTTTTTGGGGATTCTTCCTTTCCTTTTGGTGATGGACTGATTCTTTTTTTCCCCATTTTGGGTGTCTGTTCTTGCTTGCTCTTTATTTATTTATTTATTTTTGTTCTTTTCTTGAGTTAACCTGCTTTGCTTCCTTGCCTTGGTTGAGCACCCTTCTGTGATAGGAGATTTTTGGAGTTCAATGTTGCTGTCTCCCAGATTTTCTCCACTTGCTGTTCTTGGTGTGTCCTTTATTTGGGCTGTCTGGTTGTATTCTGGGCCTGCAGGCTTTTAGCAGAAACAAAAACAAAAACAAAAAACAAAAAACAAAAACAAAAACAAACAAATGACAACAACAAAAAAAACGAAAAACAAAATACCAAACCAAACCCCCCCTAAAAAAAAACAAAACAAAAAAAAATTGCAAAAGGAAAAAAGAAATAAAAATTATAATAATAATAAGAAGAAAGGTTTCAGATGGCCGTTCACCCTTAATAATCCCTGACTGTTCCAGATGGAGCCTGGACCTGAGGGCTTTTAGTAGAGGGAAAAAAAAAAAAAGGAGAATGTCACAAGAGAAAGAGAAATCAATATTAATAAAGAAAAGTTTTAGGTTTCTGTTCACCCTTTATGGTCTCTGGTTGGTCCAGGTGGAGCTAGGACCAGTGGGTTTTATCAGGGAGAAAAGAAAGGAGAAAGAAAGAAAGAAAGAAAGAAAGAAAGAAAGAAAGAAAGAAAGAAAGAAAGAAAGAAAGAAAGAAAAGGGATGGGGTAGAAAGTCTCAAGACAAAGAGAAATCAATATTAATAAAGAAAGTTTTTAGCTGTGTGTTCCCCCTTAATTATTTCTGATTGGTCCAGGTGGAGCCAGAATCTGTGGGCTTTACCGGGAAGAAAAGGAAAAGAAAAATTAAAAAAAAAAAAAAAGAGGAAGGAAGAAAAGAATAAAGAAAGGGTTTAGAAAGGCTGGGGAAGGGAGCAATACTTAGATTGAGGACTGGGAATGTGTTATAGCCACAGAGTGAATAGAGTTTAATTCGAGAGTAGTGGAGGGTCTTGGATATTTAGGTGGATTGAGGTATGGGGGGGATTAAGAATATGTGAGGAGTAACTTTTGCAAAGGATATGTTGGGGATTAATAGTTCATATTGCTCTTGGTATAACTCAGGTGCTTGAGATTGGCAGCAATCCCTTTCCTGATGCTGCCTCTTTTTCTTGGTCAGGACTTTATAGTCTATAGTCTATATTCTAGCTGGTCTTGGCGCATGGCAGGGCCTCTGATTGTCACAGTAGGGCTGATTCTGAGTGTCCGCCCCCAGGTAGGCTGGGCCTTCAGCAGCCTGGCTGAGTTTTAGGGCTGCTGGTGTTCTGGAGCCTGCAGGGAGCCCCTCCCACTCCTGGCGGAGGTTCCTGCCCAGGACGCGCCCCCAGTACTTCTGCAGGGCAGCCCACAACTTCACTGGTCCCTGTGATGACTGGCCCCACCCCCGCAGTTCCGGGAGGAAGCCGGGCCTGTCAGTCAACACTCTCCGGGGTCCGCCTACACTGTCCTGCTCTTCCGGGGCGGGCACCACGCCTCCAAGCCAATCAGCTCTCTGCTGAGTCCTTTACGGGCCTCTGTGATGAGCCCCTCCCAGGCGTGGGTGGTGCGGTCTTTGAGTATGGAGATATTTCAAAAAGTTAAAAACGGATCTGTCTTTGTGATCTCACTTCCAGGAATATATCCAGAGGAACCCAGAGCACCAATTTGAAAAAATATTAGCATCTCTGTGTTCATTGCAGCATTATTTACAATCACCAAGGTATGGAAGCAGCTCATGTCCATTAATAGATAAGGGGATAAAACAACTATGGTACATTTACATAACTGACTACTACTCAGCCATAAAAAAGAAGGAAAGTTTACTCTTTGTGACAGTATGGGTGGACCTGGAAATAAGCAGAATAAGCCAGTTAGAGAAAGACAAATACCATATGATTTCACTCATATGTGGAATCTAATGAACAAACTGAACTAACAAGGAAAATGGGGACGGACTTATTGCTGGAGAGCAGGATGACAGCTATCCGAGGAGGTTAGAGGATGAAGGAATGAAGCAAAAAGGTAAAAGGACTCATGGACATGGAAAACAACGTGGTGATTATTGTGGGGAAAAGGGTATGGGAGACTAATGGTAATAAAAAAACACAATAAAGATTTTTAAAATGTACACATGTAAACAATAAGATTTAGAGAAAATTCAGTAATGGGAATAACAAGAAAAGAGGAAAATAGTAATGACAAGTAAATTTATTTCTTGATTTTTTTCCTTAATTATTATTGAAAAGTTAATATAGGTGAACTGATCCTTACTTAAAAGAAAATGATAAATTGATACCATGAAGATAAGCTCTGTCTCTATAGAATACTTAATAAATTCAAAGTGCAAATATATCAACTGAGGGAAAAATATAGTTCATACTCCAGAAAAAGAAGATGAGATAAATAAATTAAAAACGTCTTGAATAATTGAAAAAGTTTAAAAATTAGAACTAAAAGTCCACTTATTTTGGGATGATTCTATTCTCATTATCTGTGACAAATAACATACATTATCTGTTGGAAATAAAACTTATATTCTTGAAATTGTTTCTCCTTTATTAGTAAAGTTTAAAAATCTAGTTCCTCTCAAAAGATGCCTTTTAAAAAATATATATTTTATTTCATTATGTTTAGAAAGAGGGGAAGGGAGAGAGGCATCAATGTATGGTTGTGTTTCACCTGCCTCCAGCCACAGACCTGACTGGAGACCTGGTTTGCAACCTGGTTATGTGCTTTGGCTGGGGAATCAAACCAGCAACCTTTAGGTTCGCAGGCCTGCACCTTATCCACTGTGCTACCAGCCAGGGCAAAAGATGCCTTTTTGAGAACCAAGATGGCGGAGGAGTAAGTGGAGCTACACCAATCTCCTCCCAACACCAAACTGGAATTACACCTTAATTGGGGAAAAACCATCCGGAATAACCAACAGAACACCAACTGGAGAGAAGCCTTATTACCACGGACAGATCAGAAGAGCCGATTCATCACAACATGACCAGTAGGAAGTGCAGAGATGCCAGAGGGCTGGCGGGGCTCCCACCGGTGACTGAAGGGAAAGAGAAACATCTCAGCATCCGGGGGTTCCACCTGAGAAGGGTGGGATCTAAACCCCCAACTGGGCTTCCCAGCATACAGCAACACAGCTGAGAGTAAAACAGCACCCATCTGTGAAAAGCAAAAAGCTGCCAGGTTTAGCTGGCTTGACAGAGAGACCAAGTTCTTAAAGGGACCATGTATGAAAATACAGTAGCACCTACCTACCCTGGGCTCCAGCAGAGAAAGGGCAGAATGGACTAGAGAAGCTTGGGGAAAGTTTGGGTCAGTGGATTTAGGGGAAGAATTGAGGGAGCAGCTTGTAAGTCCAGTGCTGACCCATCTCTCATATAGCTAGCAGACCACTCTTCTCCAAAGGGCAGGAGCCTGAGGGGAAGCCACAGTGCCACACATAGGAATTAATCCACTCCACCCAGCAGTGCCTAAACTTGACCTCAGATCACAAGTTGATTGGATTAACAACTGAATTCATCTGCCCCACCCAGAGGTGCCTAAAATTGACCACTGATCACAGGCTGATTGGATTAACAACCAAAGGAGACAGGCAAAGACAGTGGATCTCTGGTAGTCTTCAACTGGCTGACTGGGCCTACACTGGGGTACAAGCTGATGTCACCAAGCACAGATCCAGGAAGTAAAAAAAGTGCACCTCTATACCACAGAAGGTCACACCACTAAGACTAAGTTAGTCAAAGCAGAGCAATAAAAGAAGCAGAAACAAACAAGAGCCACCTAAAATGAGAAGACAAAGAAATCAACCCTCAGTAAAAGGAAAGGAGGAATCCCCAGGAAGAGTGCAAAATGAAATAGAGGCAAGCACACTCTCAGACATGAATTTCAAAATAATGATGATAGAGAAGCTCAATGAGCTCAGCGAGTTCAAATAAAACTATAAACAACTCCAGGGGAACTACAAAGAACTCCAGGGAAGCTACAAGGAACTTACTGAGAACTGTACCGCATTAAAAAGGACATAGATACCATCAATAAGAGCCAGGAGGAAATGAAGAATACCATTTCTGAATTGAAGAACACAGCAGAAGGAATCAAACGCAGGCTAGAGAGAGCAGAGGATCGGATCATCAAGTTGGAGGTTAATGTAGAAAAAAATTTCCAGGCAGTGCAACAAAATGAAAAAAGACAGCAAAAGAATGAAGAGGTTTTAAGAGAGCTGCAGGACAACATGAAACATAATAACATTCATATCATAAGGATACCAGAAGAAAAGAAGGAGCGAGGGATAGAAAACCTGTTTGAAAAAGTAATGACAGAAAACTTCCCCAACTTGAGGAGAGAAAATGTCATGCAAACTCAGGAAGCAGAGAGTGTCCCAAGGAATATGAATCCAAACAGGCCCATTCCAAGACACATCACAATGGAAAGAGTAAATTTCAAAGACAAGGAGAGAATCCTAAAAGCAGCAAGAGAGATACAAGGGGGCTCCAATAAGGTTATCAGCTGATTTCTCAACAGAAACACAAGCCAGTTCTGAATTGAGCTGTTCGTTGGATTGGTAATGAAGTGTTTTGACATTCTTTTCTTAGAGCTTCTTTGCCAAGAACTCTGTCAGAACACTGGTAGATTTGGTGTGTTGTATAATGTATTTCCTTATGTCCTTTTGATCCTGCGTATAGATGAAGTTGAGACAGTAGTAGTTGTTGAGACAAGAGGACATGGCAGGCTGTTTATGAGGTAGTGGAGGGATAAGAGGTCAAGGCACATATGTGCATCCATGCACAATTACTAAACAATGGGCAAAAAAGTGTGCACAAATAAGTGACTGCCTCATTGTCATATTCTTCTTCTTAAAAAGTCCAAGAATTTGTCATGTAATAAACTGTTTTAGATGCAATTCTTTATTTCCATCTAATTTACATATAGGAAAAACAATTATATTGCAGCTGTCACATCATTCTTTTACATAAATGGAAAAATTTAAAAATAAATTGGTTATAATTGAACTAATAATAGAATCCTTTTTTGATCTCAGGTGATTTCTAAAATTTTTTATGTTTACTCAGCTCCCATGGTTCACCCTGGGCCCTACTCCCAACCAAGAGAGTATTAGGGGAGATGAGTAGGATTCATTATCAAAGATATAGTCACTCTTCAGACCTGCTACTAGCCAGCCACACAACCTTGTATTAATTAATTAATGATCTGGGCTTGTTTTCTTCGTTGGAGACTAAGGAGATAATCACTGACCCTTAGCATTAATGGGAGGTTCAAATGAGCACATAGCAGATAATAAGCAACCAAGAACTGCAGCTTCTCTTTCTAAGCAAAGGCCAGCATCACATACCCCTTTGCTGAAGAGGTAGAGCTTATGCTAGGATTCCTTTGGTGCCTTGAAGGTGTCCATAGTCTTGGGCAAAGGATCAAAATACAAAATGATTTCTTCACGCTATCCTAGCCTTCAGTGCTTCCACATTTTTAACTCTTTTTGCAACTTCCTATCAGTAGCCCTTACTCAATTAAAAAAATTTGAATACCATAGGAGTTAGTGCAACAAATATATAAAACATCTTGATCTGAAGGAATTTAAATCAATTTGTTCATAATTGAACTCCAAACCTGAACATAGGTCTGTATGTTTCATTCTTTTTTTTTTAAAGTTTCTTGCAAACTAGTGAAACATTCTCAGAAACAGGCTATGATCTTATTCCTTCCCCCAACTTCACTCTACTCTTCTAATTTTTATTCAGGTTTTCATTTTTTAAAACTATATTGCACCTTTTATAGAAAGGCTTTTACCTAATATAATACTAACATAATAAAATTGAATAAATTTCACCTGTTATCAAAGTTATATTCTTTGACAAGGCCTTCCTGTGTAAAATCCACCTTTCTTCTGTGGAATTAAAGTCTCCTGATCCTTCAGAGCAGGAGAAAGGAATTAAATGGTAATGCACAGTGTGACTTTTCAATCCAGTTTCCTAAAAATCAAGGTTTTTTTTTTGCACATGCAATTCATTTTAATGTTCAAGTTCACAAACTTTTATTTAGAACATTTCTTATTCTCCCAACAAATTATAGTTCCAAAAGTGTTTATCAGCTTCAACCTTGACATTTGAAACTGCTGACATTGTTTGAGTGACCCAGTGGATTTTATAATCATAAAACGGCTGAACCTCAGAACTCTTTAAAGGAAACCTTCTACAAAGTCAATGGCAGCAGTAGATTGAACTTTTAATTGTTTGAAGTCTGTCTGCAAAAAAGCCCAGCTATTGTTCATATAATGAGAACAGCTTGTGTGATATTGACACAATCAGCAGCCAAGGAGAGTGGACTAAAATGCACATGCACGAACAATGATGACTTCACTGCTCTAGTCAGTGGATTGGTAGACAGTACTTTGTACTGTGTGGCCATTGCATTCAAAATGACTGAGCCAGTAGAGCAATGACTATGCATCAAATTTTGCATTAAGCTTGATCATGCATCCTCAGAAACTATTCAGATGATTCAGAAGGCTACACCTATGGGCAACTGGTAATTGGCAGCTTCATCATGACAGTGTGCCTGTTTGTGCATCACATCTCATGAAGAGTGTTTTAGCAAAGCATCAAATCATCCAGGTGACTCAGTCCCTGTAACAGCCCAGATTTGACACCCTGCGACTTCTGGCTTTTCCCAAAACTAAAATTACCTTTGAAAGGGAAGAGATTTCAGATTGTCAATGAGATTCAGGAAAATAAGGTGGGACAGCTGAGAGGATTTGGGAAAACCGTGAGGTCCCAGCATGCCTACTTTGAAGGGGCTGAGACATTATTATTCTATGTACAAATTTTCTTGTATCTTCTTCAATAATTGTCTCTATTTTTCACATTACATGGCCGGATATCTTCTGGAAAGACCTTGTATATCCAGGATGTTGGGTTAAATATTTGATTGTAATGTGTTGTAAAACATTGTATTCACCAACATTAGCTCCACCTTGACTTAATTTGCCGAACACAATTATAAATGAATCAGACATGACAGCTTCCATCCTCTGTGAAAACCATAGTTGTAAGAGATCACATGCAATATATTTGGAATAGAATAGAAAAAGGTCATTTTGATTTTGAAATGAAAATTCTCTGTTTCTTTTGCTTAGCTCCTACCAAAAGGAGTATATACTTTTTTATTTTTATTATTATTTAAGTCTATTTATTGATTATGCTGTTATATTACCCAGTTGTTTTCTCTTTGGACCCCTCTGCCCAGTACCCACCATCCTTCCAACAATCCGTTCCTCCTCCCTTAGTTCATGTCCATGGGTCATTGATGAAGTTCTTTGGCTTTACCTTTCTTACACTATTCTTAACATCTCCCTTGTGTATTTTGTTCCTACCAATTACCTTTTATTTAAAATAAATTTTATTGTTGTTGTATTACATCCATCCCCTTTCTGCTCCCCTTTGTCCTTCTCCCCACCAACCCATTCCCCCACAAAGTAAATCCCACCTGTTGTCCATGTCCATGGTTCCTTTATAATAGGTTCCTGTCTAAACTGCTCCCTTCCTTGCCTCTTCCTCCCCACTCCCCCTAACCCCCTTCCCACTGGCCACTGAAGGCCTATTCATCCTATTCATATATTTGGTTCTGTTTTGCTTGTTGTTAGTTTTGTTCACTATTGTCCTGTAATAGGTGAGATCATGTGGTATTTCTCCTTCACTGACTGGCTTATTTCACTAAGCATAATACTCTCCAGTTCCATCCACAATGCTGCAAAGGGTAGCAGTTCCTTTTTTCTTTCTCCTGTATAGTATTCCATTGTGTAAATGTACCAAAGTTTTTTGATCCAATCATCCACTCATGGGCACTTAGGCTGTTGCCAGCACTTGGCTATTGTAAATAGTGCTGCTATGAACATAGATATACATAGGTTCTTATGAATTGGTGTTTCAGTATTCTTTGAGTATAGTAGTAGAATCACTGGATCAAAAGGCAGTTCCATTTTTAGTTTTCTAAGAAAACTCCGTAAGGTTTTCCACAGTGGCTGCACCACCCTGCATTCTCACCAACAGTGCACAAGGCTTCCCTTTGCCCCACATCCTCGCAAACACTTGTTGTTTGTTGATTTGCTGATGATTGCCATTCTGACAGGTGTGAGGTGGTATCTTATTGTGGTTTTAATTTGCATCTCTCTGATGACTAGTGATGTTGAGCATTCTTTCATATGCCTCTGGGCCCTTTGTATATCTTACTGTGAGTCGTCTGTTCAGGTCCTTTGCCCATTTTTTAATTGGGCTGTCTGTCTCCCTGGTGCTGAGTCATATTAGTTCTTTATATATTTTGGAGATCAAACTCTTGTCTGAGGTACCATTGGCAATTATGTTTTCCCATACAGTTGGTTCCCTTTGAATTTTGCTGGTGTTTTCTTTAGCTGAACAGAAACTTTTCAATTTGATATAGTCCATTTGTTGATTTGTTCTTTGATTTCCTTTGCCCTTGGTGAAGTATCAGTAAATAATCTTCTGCATAGGATATCCAAAAGTTTCCTGCCTATATTTTTCTCCAGGACCTTTATGGTGGCACTGCTTATTTTTAAATCCTTTATCCAAGTTGAGTTTCTTCTGGTGTATGGTGTAAGTTGGTGGTCTAGTTTTATCTTTTTGTATGCTGCTGTCCAGTTCTCCCAACACCATTTGTTGAAGAGATTGTTTATACTCCATTTGATGTTCTCCCCCCTCCCCCCACCCAGCAAATATTAGTTGACTATAGGGTCCTGGGTTAATTTCTGGGCTCTCTATACTGTTCCATTGATCTACATGTATATTGTTATGCCAGTACCAGATAGCTTTGATGACAGTAGCCTTGTAGTATAGTTTGAAGTCTGGTATTGTGATTCCTCCTACCTTGTTCTTCTTTCTCAAGATGGCTGTGGCTATTCGTGGGCATTTTTAGCTCCATATAAATTTTTGAAGTATTTTTTCTATTTCTGTGAAGTCTGTCATTGGTATTTTAATTGGGATTGCATTGAATCTGTAGATTGCTTTGGGTAGTATGGACATTTTAATGATGTTAATTCTTCCCATCCACGAACATGGTATATGCTTCCATTTATTTGTGTCTTCCTTCATTTCTTTCTTCAATGTTCTGTAGTGTTCTGAGTACAGGTCTTTTACCTCCTTAGTTAAGTTGATTCTTAGGAACTTTATTTTTCTTGTTGCTATGGTAAATGGGATTTGTTTTTTCATTTCTATTTCTGATGTTTCATTATTGGTATACAAAAGTGCTTTTGATTTCTGGATATTGACTTTATACCCAGCTATTTTGCTAAATTTGCTTATTAGGTTGAGTAAATTTTTGGTGGAGCCAATTGGATTTTGTATATACACTATCATATCATCTGCAAATAATGATAGTTTGACTTCCTCCTTTCCAATTTGGATACCTTTGATTCCTTTTTCTTCTCTGATGGCTATAGCTAGAACTTCCAAGACAATGTTGAATAGAAGGGGAGAAAGTGGACAGCCTTGTCTCATTCCTGAACTTAGGGGGAGAGCTTTCAGTTTTTGTCCATTAAGTATGATGTTGGCTTCAGGTTTCTCATAGATGGCCTTTATGATGTTGACGTATGCTCCCTCTATTCCCATTTTGCTGAGGGTTTTTATCATAAATCGTTGCTGCACTTTATCAAATGCTTTTTCAGCATCTATGGATATGATCATATGGTTTTTATCTTTCAATTTGTTGATGTGGTGTATTACATTGATTGATTTACGAATGTTGTACCATCCTTGCATCCTTGGGATGAAATCCACTTGATCATGGTGTATGATCTTTGTAATATACTGCTGAATCCGATTGGCCAATATTTTGTTGAGAATTTTAGCATCTATGTTCATCAGAGATATTGGCGTGTAGTTTTCTTTCTTAGTTGTATCTTGCCCTGGTTTTGGGATTAGAATAATATTGGCCTCATAGAAAGAGGCCCTCTTCCTGAATTTTTTGGTATAGTTTGAGGAGGATAGGAGTTAGTTCTTCTTTACATGTTTGGTAAAATTCACCTGTGTAGCAATCTGGTCTAGGGCTTTTGTGCTTTGGGAGATTTTGGATGACGTCTTTAATTTCACTCGTTGTTATTGGCCCATTCAGGCTTTCTGCTTCTTCTGGGTTCAGTTTTGGTAGATTATACATTTCCAGAAATGTGTCCATTTCATCCAGGTTGTCATATTTTTTGTCATAGAGTTATTTGTAGTAATTTCTTACAATCTTTTGTATTTCTGAGGTATCAGTTGTGATTTCCCCTCTTTCAGTTCTGATTCTGTTTATTTGGGTCCTCTCTCTCTTTTTCTTGATGAGTCTGGATAAGGGCTTGTCCATTTTGTTTATTTTTTCATAGAACCAGCTCCTGGACCTGTTGATTGTTCGAACTGTAGTTTGAATCTCT
>PVIW01018422.1:0-11662 GCA_004026585.1 Noctilio leporinus | reverse complement strand
GAGAGAGAGAGAGAGAGAGAGAGAGAGAGATTCATTGCTTTTTCATATACACCCTGACCTGACCAGGGATTGAAGCTACAACCTGGGTATGTTTCCTGACCAGGAACCAAAACTGTGATCTTTTGGTCTGTGGGATGACCCTCCAACTGACCAGGGCCCAATTTCACTTTTGACATTTTCATCATTGCATCATTTAGCTCTTCAGTTCTTAGAGGCCAAGAACACTTCTTCAGACTTTGGTAGGTGCACTTCCCTTGGCTTGGAATCTTCCTTCTTCTTAACTTCTTCATTTTTTTCTGCTTAATTCTAGCTTAATTTAAGAATGGACACTTAGGTTGTATACATGTCTTGGCTATTGTAAATAATGCTGCTATGAACATGGAGATGCATATGTATTTTCATGTTAGGGTTTTCATTTCATTTGGATATATTCTCAGAAGTAGAATTGCTAGATCATATGGTTGTCCTATTTTTAATTTTTAAGGATTTTTTTATAACTTAAGTCTTAGCATTTATCTGTATCAATGAATGTACATATAATTCATTTATTTTTACTCCTATACAGAATTCTGTTGCATGACTATAATACTACTACATGATTTCTTTTTCCATTTTATTAAACACGGACAATTGGGTTGCTTTCAGTTTTGTTTTGTTTTGTTTTTTCAAATTCTTTTTAGAGGGAGGGGAAGGGAGAGAGACAGAGAGGGAGAGACATCAATGTATGGTTGCCTTTTACCTGCCTCCAGCTACAGACCTGGCTGGAGACCTGGCTTGCAACCTGGTTATATGCCCTGGCTGGGAGTTGAACCAGCAACCTTTGGGTTTGCAGGCTGGCACCTTATCCACTGTGCCAAAAGCCAGGGCCATTTTTTCACATTACAAATAATACTCCTATGAATATTTTTAGATATGCTTTATTTTTTGGTAGACATATACATGAATTTCCCCAAGGTTTATACTTAAACAAGAACTGCATGGTCTTATAGAGTTGCATATATTCAACTTTATAAGATAATGCCTAGTCACTTTTCAAATTGCATCCATTTAAACTCATTAATAAAGTATTAGAACTTCTTTTGTTTTACATCTTAGTATTTTTAGATTTAAAAAATCAATCTCAGGATAATGAAATGGTATATCACTGTGATTTTACTTTGCTTTCTCTTGTTTAATAAAAAATTTGAATAGCTTTTCATTTGTGTAATTGCCATTTGTGTTTCCTTTTCTGTGGAATGTCTCTTGATGTACTTTGACCATTTCAGTAAAAGATTATTTGTCTTTTTCTTATGGTCTTCCAGGAATTCCTCATATAGTTAGGATACTAACTTCTCAGCAGCTATAGAAGTTGCAAATATCTTCTTGCAGAATGTGGCTTCTCTTTTACTTGTGTGCGTGTGTGTGTGAGAGAGAGTTTTCCTGAATAACAACTCTTACTTTAAGTGTAGTTGAAATCATTTAACTTCTATTTATAGTTTGATTTTTTTTTTTTTTTTTTTTTTAGTTTGAAAGAAATTCTTTCCTACACTGAATCCATAAAATTATTCCCTGATAGTTCCCTAAAAGTTGTATCTTTCTTACTTTAGACCTTGATCCACCTAGAATTAAATTCTGTGAATAGTGACATGGGTATTTGAACCCATTTCCTCCATATGAGTAACAATTGTTACAGCTCAACTTTTCAGTCCATTTTTTTGCCTAGTCATATCTGTCTTACATTATGTTTTTATATATGCATGGTCTATTTTTGGGCTCTCCTTTCTGTTTCATTGGTTTAAGTATCTATCCCTGTGTCAGTACCTTGTCTAAATTACTCTAGCTTTATAGTACATCAATATTCAGAAGGACAAACACTGCCAACCTTATTTTGTAATTCTTCTGGGGTATTTTACTTTTTTCTTAGATAATGTTCTTCTATATAAATTTTAAAAACAGATTGGCAAGCTTCACCAAACATACTATTAGTATTTTTATTGCAACTGTATTAAATCTATGGAACATTTCGGAAAGATTGGTATCTTTGCAATATTGTTTATTTCTGTCCATGAACATGGTTTATTTCTCCATTTAGGTCTTTAATATTTTTCAAATGTGTTCACAATTTTCTAAATAAAAGTTTTGTGCAACTTTGGTTAGATGTATTACGAGACATCTTTTTGTTGCTATTTTAAATAACATTGTTTTAAACCTATATTTTTCTAACTTTTACTGATTTACTGAAATACAATAGGATTTTATATATTAACTTTATATGGCTTCATCTTGCAAAACTTTCTCAATATTTCCAGTTTGTTATCTGTAGATTCTTGGGGGTTTACTGTGTAGATTGCCATTTTTGTTGCTTTATCTAAGACTGACAGTTTTGTTTCTTCCTTTACAATCCTTGGTTTTAAATTTCTTTATTTATGTTTTGCTTGTTTTCAGAGTACAGTGTAGTGGTTAAAGGAACAGGTTTAAAAGTCAGACTGGGTCAATTCACTACTGTTACTCACTGGCTATATAACCTAAATTTTGGCATCTGTGAGAACAAAATGGATAACAGTATACCTACCTCACAGGATGTTGTGTGAATTAAAAAAGTAAACTCATTTAAAGTGCTTAAAACAGTGCTTGGTACATGTCAATGCTTATAAATGTTAAATGTTATTATTAGACCCTCTAGTATGATGTTGAAATGCATATGCTGTGTTGGGTTTTTATTCTGTTTGAAAATACTGTCTTTTAACTGTAGAGTTTGTTTGTTTGTTTGTTTTCTTTCAAAAAGTTTTAAAACTCCCTGAGGTAAGGAAGTTAATATATATTGCATTTCTCTTATTTTAGTGGTTTTATTAAAAATTTTAGTTTTTCTCTTTAACTTAACAAAGTCTAAAGTTAATATTATTACTTTTCCTCTAACAAGCATTCATGTTAATAACCTACAACTGTTAAGTACTTCCACATTTTAGTTTTACTTTGACTTTTTACTTTAAGTTATTTTTATTGTTGTTGTATTACATTTATTCCATTCTTTCCCCACTGCTCTCCCCTGCCCCACCCTACCCATCCTCCTCCCACAGTCAATCCCACATGTTGTCCATGTCCATGGGTCATCCATGCTAGTTCCTTGACTAAACTGTTTCCCTTGTTTGCCTCTTTCTCCCCTACCCCCTCTGCACACTGAAAGGCTATTCCTTGTTTCCATGCCTCTGGTTCTGTTTGCTTGTTTGTTTTGTTCATTAGTCTCCTGTATTGGGTGAGATCATATGGTATTCGTCTTGCACTGACTGGCTTATTTCACTAAGCATAATATTCTCTAGGGTCATCCATGATGTTGCAAAGGTAGGAGTTTCTTCTTTCTTTCTGCCATGCAGTATTCCATTGTGTATGTGTGCCAAAGCTTTTTGATTCAATCATCCACTGATGGACACTTAAGCTGTTTCCAGCACTTGGCTATTGTAAATAGTGCTGCTATGAACATAGGGGTGCGTAGGTTCTTCTGAATTGGTGTTTCAGGATTCTTTGGGTATAGTCCAAGTAGTGGAA
Organism: Noctilio leporinus; assembly: GCA_004026585.1. Lineage (NCBI taxonomy): Eukaryota > Metazoa > Chordata > Mammalia > Chiroptera > Noctilionidae > Noctilio > Noctilio leporinus. The sequence goes on along the minus strand of PVIW01018422.1, from coordinate 8,140 downwards.
TTGCTGGATCAAAAGGCAGTTCCATTTTTAGTTTTTTTGAGGAAACCCCATACTGTTTTCCACAGTGGCTGCACCAGCCTACATTCCCACCAACAGTGCATCAGGGTTCCCTTTGCCCCACATCCTCGCCAAGACTTGTTGTTTATTGATTTGTTGATGATTGCCATTCTGACAGGTGTGAGGTGGTATCTAATTGTGGTTTTAATTTGCATCTCTCTGATGACTAGTGATGTTGAGCATTCTTTCATATGCCTCTGGGCCCTTTGTATATCTTCCTCAGTGAGTTGTCTATTCAGGTCCTTTGCCCATTTTTTAATTTGGGCTGTCTGTCTCCCTGGTGTTGAGTCTCATTAGTTCTTTATATATTTTGGAGATCAAACTCTTGTCTGAGGTATCATTGGCAAATGTTTTCCCATACAGTTGGTTCCCTTTGAATTTTGCTGGTGTTTTCTTTAGCTGAACAGATACTTTTCATCTTCAGTGTTTTGTGGTGTTCTGAGTACAAGTCTTTTACCTCCTTGGTTAAGCTTATTCCTAAGTACTTTATTTTTTCTTGTTGCCATCATAAATGGGATTTGTTTTCTAACTTCTATATCTGATGTTTCATTGTTAATATACAAAAATGCCTTTGACTTCTGAATATTGACCTTATATCCAGTTATTTTGCTAAATTTACTTATTAGGTCGAGTAAGTTTTTGGTGGAGTCTGTTGGATTTTGTATGTATACTATGTCATCTGCAAATAATGAAAGTTTGACTTCCTCCTTTCCAATTTGGATACCTTTGATTCCTTTTTTGTTTGTTTTTTGTTTTTTTTTTTTTTTGTCTGATCACTATGGCTAGAACTATCAAAATGAAGTTGAACGAAAGTGGAGAAAGTGGAGAGCCTTGTATCGTTCCTAATTTTTTGGGGAAAGTTTTAGTTTTGGCCATTGAGTATGATGTTGGTTGCAGCTTTCTCATGTATGACCTTTATTATGTTGGGTTAAGCTCCCTCTATTCCCTGAGCATTTTTATCAGAAATGATGGCTGTACTTTATCAAATCTTCTTCAGCATCTCTTGATATGATCATATGGTTTTTGTCTTTCATTTTGTTTATGTGGTGTGTTATGTTTATTGATTTGTGAATGTTTTACAATCCTTGCATCCCTGAGATGAATCCCACATGATCATCGTGTATAATCTTTTTTTTAACTCTAAAATTTTATTTTATTATTATTAAAAATATTTTATTTATTATTTTTCAGAGAGAGGGGAAAGGAGAGAGGCAGAGAAGGGGAGGAACATCAATGTATGGTTGCCTTTCACCTGCCTCCAGCTATGGATCTGGCTGGAGACCTGGCTTGTAACCTGGTTAGATTGCCCTGGCTGGGAATCGAACCAGCAACCTTTGGGTTCACAGGCCAGCACCTTATCCACTGTGCCATCAGCCAGGGCTGAAGTGTATGATCTTTTTAATGTATTGCTGGATCTACCTTGATTTTTATAAACCTTAAAAATTATACAAAAATTATACACTAAATATCTGATTATCATATTGCATGGTTATTATTGTTTACCCCAAGTTTATAATTTTCTAGGCTTACAATTTTTTTATCTTAGACTTTCCTCCTGAGAAAAATTTTTTTCTTTCTAGTATTTCTTCTTTGTTTTTGCTATCAGTCAATACTCAATATTTTCTTATCTGATATTTTTAAAACACAGTTTTCTTGTTTTTAATAAATTTTTGTTATTTATTTTACTTAGTTTTCTGAAAATATTATCCCACTCTTCTTTGGATACTCTGTCTCTGATGTTCTGTAGTTACAATATAATAAAGCTTTATTTCCTTTTGCTTCTAAGTTATGCTGTTTCTGAATCTGAGAACTAGTCTTACCAATTTTAGATAATTTTTAGCCATTTTCTCTGAGTAGTTTTTCTATTCTTTTTATTCTTTACATTTGAATTTCTACACTCTCTACCTCTTTGATTATCTTTATTAAGTTCTGGGTAATTTCCTAAGATCTATGTTCCAGTTCATTAAATCATTTTTCTGCTGTGCCTTCTCTGTTATTTCATCTATAATTAAATTTTAAAATTAATTTTAGATTTTTACTTTCGAGGTCAAATTTGTGTCTTGACACTTCTGAAGTAACTTATTTTATTGTCATACTTTTTAATAACCTCTTTTATTTTTTAAGTGTATTAAACTCATTTTAAAACACTCATAAGTTTGTGAATCTGATTCTGTGGTTTGTTGTGTCAGTTGACTTTTGCCCATGTTATCTTGGTCCTCATGTGTTTCATGAATTTTGATTGTAAATTTATGGTCCTTCAATTCTTACATGTAGGTATTCTTTGAAGTAACTTAAAATATCCTATTTTATTTAGGATTATGTTTGCTTCTGCCAGACACTAGAAGTTACAACCACTTGAGTCCATTTTCAAGTAAGTTTTAGCTTGGTTCTAGTTCTAAATGCATGTGAATGGGCTTCTATTAAGAGTCAAGCAAGTATCTTTCCCATCCTACTTCATTCAAAAGGGCCTTTCTCTAGATCATTTGCTGATGTTGTTGTCTGATGATAACCCTTGCCTCATTTGACTATCTCTGATAGAAACTTCTGTATTTTGCATTTTGCAAGCTTCAGGCGTTGCCTTCTGTCCCCTACAAACAGGAACTGCTTAAAACTCAGGATCAAAACCACAAGAGATTGGCATATGCCCTCACAGCTTGTTTGCTTTTCTGAAAGCACACTTTCCACTTTTCTCCTGACATCCGAAGATTTCCAGTAGTTATATTTCCTTTAGTTTCTCTATTAACTCAGCTGTGTGGTTAAGATACTGGCTAAAAATTTTAAGATATATATTTTAGGTAGCTGTACTAGAATGACTTCCTGGACATCTAGTTTGCCACATCTGTGGCATGTTTCTGTTTTCTATATTTTAACTGCTACACTATTTCGCAGAGCTATTATTTTAAAATAAAATAATAATGGCTAAAAGTTATTTTACTTAAGCATCAGGGCTTTGCTAAGTCTGCTATCTAACTGAATGATAACAACATGATGGTTGTCTTCATTTTGAGATGAGAAAACTGAGGTCTAGGGAGGATAATAACTTCTTGCAGTTCATAATATCAGACTGTTTTAAAAATTTTTTCTAATTTTATTTGATTGATTATTGTTTCACTGGGTAGAGCAATCTTGGTTGTAGGTCCCTGCTTTTCATGATGTTGAATATTTCTTGCCAATCCCTTTTAGCCTGCAAAGTTTCTCTTTTGAGAAATAAGCTGATAATATTATGGGAACTCTCTTGTTGGTAACTAACTTCTTTTCTCTTGCTGCTTTTAAGATTCTCTCTTTATATTTAACCTTTGGCATTTTAATTATGGTGTGTCTTGGAGTGGGCCTCTTTGTATCTATCTTGTTTAGGACTCTGTGCTTCCTGGAATGCATGTCTATTTCTTTCACAAAATCAGGGAAGTTTTCTTCCATTATTTTTTCAAATAGATGTCCAATTTCTTGCTGTTTCTCTTCTCCTTCTGGCACCCCTATGATGTGAATGTTGGACCTTTTAAAGTGACCCCAGAGGCTGAGCATAATATCCTTTTTTTTTTTGAATTTTTTTTCTTCTTGTTATCCTGAGTGGTTGTTTTTTGCTTCCTTATGTTTCAAATCATTGATTTAATTATTGGCTTTATCCTCCCTACTATTGTTTACCTGTAAATTGTTCTTTATTTCAATTAGTATATCCGTTATTTTTGACTGGATCTTTTTTATACTACTGAGGTTCTAAGTTCCTTGAGCATCTTTATAATCCATGTTTTAAACTCTGTATCTGATAGATTGTTCATTTCCATTTTGTTCAGTTCTATTTCTAGAGTTTTGATCTGTCCTTTCATCTGGGCCACGTGTCTTCATCTCTTCATTTTGGCAGCTCCCTGTGTTTGTTTCCATGTATTAGGTAGAGCTGCTTTGACCCCATATCTTTGGTAATGTGGCCTGATATAGCAAGTGTTCTGTAGGGTCCAGAGACACAGCCTCCCCTCCCAAGTTGGGTACTTGAGGTTTGTCCTCTGTGTGGGCTAAGTACATCCTCCTCTTCCAGTTGATTCTTGGTTGCTGTTGGTAGATCAATAGCAAGGCAAGTCTAGGCCAGTCAGCTGGAAGGACTGGCTGTGACTATTTACCACCAAACTCTGCCTTTTGTGGAGAATCATCTGTGCAGGGGCAGGGTGGTTGTCTATAGCTGTCCATTGGGTGTGCTGGCCCTGGGGTTTCCTGAGTGGTGCAGGCCAAGTTCAGCCCTCGCCTATGTTTCTCCCAGGGCCACCCTGCCACAACTATCAAGCATTCTGAGATGCTACTTCTATTGGACTTGGAGATTCCCAGGTGAAGCCAAGCTATGCATCTAGGCTGGCTGCTGGCAGTGCTGGGCCTGGAACTCACTGAGGCAGCTGTTGCTTGTTTGACAGGATTTAGAAAGTTGTGAAGCATGATCCAAGACCAGGCTTTCATACTTACATGCAGATTGGGTAGGATGGCCTATCAGTTGAGTGGGATTAGATCTCTGGGGTTCTCCAAAGCCAATCAAACAGTGTCTCAGATATAGTACCATCTTGCCGCTCTGCCTGGGTGGATGTAGTTTCTTTAATTCCATAGTTGTCAGATTTCAATTCGACTCAGTTTCTGACAGTTCTGAGTGATGGTTGTTGAAAACATTCAAATAATAATACAATGAACTTAAACTCTCAATATTATATTGCTGCAAACATTTTGTCATATTTGCTTTCTGTCTCTTCTCTTTTCATATACACATTTTGCTGTAACATTTAAAGATAAGTTTTATTTTTTGTTACTTTTTAAGGATTTTAAATTTATTTTTAAAGACAAGGGAAAGGAGGGAGAAAGAGAGAGAAACATCAATGTGTGATTGCCGCATGCCCTCAACTGGGCACCTGGCCTACAACCCAGTCATGTGCCCTGACTGGGAATTGAACTGGTGACCCTTTGGCTTGCAGGCCAGTGCTCAGTCTGCTGAGCCGTACCAGCCAGAGCTAAAGGTAAGTTTTAGATATCATGTTGCTTAACTTCTTAATATTGAGACATAGCTTTCAAAGTAAGCTTTTAGCTATCTTCAAAGTGATCCCTTTGGTAAATTCTGATTGCTTTCTAAGCTATAAGGAAAATTCTTTACTTGACAGGAGGGATTCTGCTTTTCTTCCTTTCTTTCTTTTTCTATTTTTGAAATATAAGGTTTAGCAAAATGCTGGTACTTAGCACATGAATCAATGGATGGTTTGTTAAAAGAGAAGTTAAGTGAATAAAGGAGGAGCTAAAAGTTATCTAAGGTAAGGAACTTTTTCTAATTTAAATAACAACAAAAAGAAATATATTGAAGGGGCTATTTATCTTTCCCTAGGTATTATGCTATAGCACTTCAGGCTGACAAGGAATGCAGAGAAACATCCACGTGAATCTATATGTATAAGCATTTCTTCCCCTGTCATGTTCTATTTTGTCCCCCAGCTAGATGGTAAACCCCTGGGATAAGGACTCTATCTTCTTTCTGTGCATCTAGCCAATATCTGGCTCCTGATACAGTTGAATGAATGAATCAATGAATTCATTCTAATGTACTGTTTATAGTGAATGTAATTTCTATCTTATTATTGCCACTGTTGCTGCAACTGAAGCCAATTCTACTGATAGTATTACTGCTACTAAAACTATTACTATTTCTGTCATCAATATCTCTCTGAGGAAGACAGACCAAGCAAAAGATATTGTTCCCTTTCTTATAGCTAAGGAAGATTTAAAGTGTGAATTAATCTGAACTTGAACCTGGGCACTGTCTTTTCAAGTCCAGTGTTTTCTCTATGCCATTTCCTATTTTTTTAATTTAAATTTATTCTTAATTTCTGAAAAAAATTATATTTTAATTATGGCCAACATACAATATTAGATTAATTTCAGGTGTTATGCTATTCCTTTTGATTCTGGATTTGTTGAACTCTCCCTATGTACCAGGAATTATTTTACAGGTTGAAGTAGCCAATAGACTAAGAACAGAAACAGCAGATTTGCAGAACTGCTGGACTTCATTAACACTTGATATCCAAAAAAGGACAGGACGGGTATCGGCTGCTTTAAAAAACTCGAGCTCCTATAAGTAATTATGCACATATAACTAAAATACTAAAACATACTTTTAGATGAGCATATATTTAAATGTTTATAGTTATCATTTAAGCAATATAAACATTGATTATTTGTAAAACACTATATATATATATATATAGCATATCTTATCTGTGCATCTCTGTATATATTACAGTGATTTGTGTCTAACTCTATCTACACCCATGGGTGGGAAAGCAAGAGGTAAGAAAGCTGAAGGACTAGGGAGGCCCTGAGGTTCCTGGAGGCTGCAGATGAGGGATGGAGGTGAAGTAAGGCTAAGTGATACCCTTGCATGCCAGCTACAGTCAGGCTTTGCACACCACTTACCTCAACAAACTAGCAGGTGGAACATTGCCTAGAGATGACACCTGAAGTGCCAGAAAAGCCAGTGAGCATTTGCATTGATCGCCTTTAGCAAACTGCTTTTGTTCTATTTCTGAAATTTATCCCTACATTTATATCATTTCTCCTTTCTAAGAACCCCCTGCCAATGCACTGGCAGCTACTAGATTGTCCACTCTGATTTCCGAATTGATGTTCAAGTTTTTAAAGGAAAGCAAACATTGTTAATTTCAGAATCAACTTTGTGTATGACACATCGGTGCTTAACAATGGGTCTCTGGTATCTTAGTTCCACATATTCAGCTGAAAGAGATTATTTGTTCTTAGATCTTTATATTCATACTTGGGCAAGAATTCATTATTCCTCTGGTCTTCATGTGTGCTGTTTACCTCCCTTATCATCATCATCATCCACCCATATTTAGTGTCAGGTATCAAGGGTAGAAACATAACTGCTGAAAATCAACTGCAAATTGGCAGTTTTACTTTATGCAATGTTCCACCTTTTGGCAATAACTATCTCTATATAATCTCCAGACTCTCCTCATTATAAGGTGTTTTCCTGGCAAAAATATTGTGGATAATATAAATGCAATAACTAAAAAGACTTGGTAATGTCTGTAATCCTTTTTATTATAGACCTCAAACTTGTTAGAGGAATATCAAATATGATTGTAGCAAGAAATGCATTCTTAATGGTGTTCTTATTTCATTTTTGAGCAAAATGGAAGGATTCAACAGCACTAGCTCAAGTTTAGACCTGAAATGCATTAACACAGAAAACACACGGGGCATTCTAGATACTGTGAAAATAAGTCAGCAGTAAACATCATCATAAAAAGGTGAGGAAACAAGAAAAATTGAGAAATCTCTTATTTAGATTTTATTGATGTAGGTTCCATGGAAGGTAAGGTTAATACATGCTCTTTGGGGGTTAGAACAGGTAAGCCTCTAGTGACAAGTGGCTTCTGGGGACCCCAGATTACCATTTAATGGAGTCAGACCAGGGGAATGCCAAACTGCCAGCTACGTTTTATACCCATCAGCCCTGGGCAAGGAAGTGAAAATAGAAGATGGAAACACAGCAAGGCCTTGATTTGCACTGAATGCAGAGCAGAAAGGATGATAGAGTGAGGAAGAGAACATATAAACAAGTCACTGTTACTCAGTTTTTGGATGTTTGAAGTATAAGTTGGAAGCTGAGAGAGGCTAAGAATATGGAGCTTAGTAGAAAGCTTCACATGATTCTGTTAATTCTTTCTCAAGAAGTGGCAGATTATTTCACAGCATAGAGTTGAAGGGAGAAAGCTCAGTATTATTTGCTCTGCCACTTAATGTCTCTGATATTGAGTGATTAATAGAAAATATGAACCTTGATTTTCTTTTCTTTTTTTTTTTTTTAAATTTTATTGTTGTTGTATTACATCCATCCCCTTTTTGCTCCCCTCTGTCCCCCCACCCACCCACCCATTCCCCCCAAAATCAATCCCACCTGTTGTCCATGTCCATGGTTCCTTTATACTAGGTTCTTGTCTAAGCTGCTCCCCTTCTTTGCCTCTACCTCTCCCTCCCCCCTACCCCGTTCCCCTGACCACTGAAGGCCTATTCCTTGTATTCATATACTTGGTTTTGTTTT
>PVIW01018421.1:0-11666 GCA_004026585.1 Noctilio leporinus | reverse complement strand
GGATTACTTCTTTAATTTCACTAGTTGTTATTGGCCTATTCAGGCTTTCTGCTTCTTCTGGGTTCAGTTTTGGTAGATTATACCTTTCCAGAAATGTGTCCATTTCATCCAGGTTGTCATATTTTTTGTCATATAGTTGTTTGTAGTAATTTCTTACAATCTTTTGTATTTCTGAGGTATCAGTTGTGATTTCTCCTCTGTCAGTTCTGATTTTGTTTATTTGGGTCCTCTCTCTCTTTTTCTTGATGAGTCTGGATAAAGGCTTGTCATTTTTGTTTATTTTTTCAAAGAACCAGCTCCTGGACCTGTTGATTCTTCGAATTGTAGTTTTAATCTCTGAGTTATTTAGTTCTGCTCTGATCTTGATGATTTCCTTCCTTCTACTTGCTCTGGGCTTTGTTTGTTGTTGCTCCTCTAGTTCTTGCAACTTTATGGTTAGGTTGTTTTTATAATCTTCTTGTGACCTTTTTAGGAAGGCCTGTATTGCTATAAATTTCCCTCTGAGAACTGCCTTTACTGTATCCCATAGGTTTTGGGCTATTGTGTGTTCATTGTCATTTGTTTCCAGGAACTTTTTGATTTCATCTTTGATCTCATTGTTAACCCATTCATTGCTTAAAAGCATGTTATTCAGTCTCCATAAGTTAGAGAATTTTTGTTTTTTTCCCTTGAAATTGGTTTCTAGTTTCAAGCCATTGTGATCTGAGAAGATGCTTTGTATGATTTCAATTTTCCTGTATTTGTGGAGGCTTGTCTTGTGACATAGCATGTGGTCTATCTTGGAGAATGATCCATGTGCATTTGAAAAGAATGCGTATTTTGCTTCTTTGGGGTAAAAGACTCTGTATACATCAGTTAGGTCCATTTCCTCTAGAGTGTTGTTCAATGCCACACACCTTTGGGGATTTTTTGTTTGGAAGATCTGTCCATTGTTCATGGTGGGGTATTAAAATCCCCTACTATTAGTATGTTGCTGTCTATATCTTTCTTAAAGTCTTCCAAAATTTTCCTTATATATTTCGGAGCTCCTATGTTGGGTGCGTATATGTTTACCAGAATTATTTCTTCTTGATGGATTGTTCCCTTAAGTATTATGAAATGTCCATCTTTGTCCCTTTTTATGGCCTTCATTGTAAAATGTAGTTTGTCTGAAATCAGTATTACTACTCGAGCTTTTTGTGTGTGTGTCCATTTGCTTGATACATATTTTTCCATCCCTTCACTCTCAATCTGTGTCAATCTTTTGTTCTGATGTGGGTCTCTTGAAGACAGCATATATGTGGGTCATGTTGTCTTATCCATTCGGGTAGGTTCTGAGGGTTTTTATCATAAATGGTTGCTGTACTTTATCAAATGCTTTTTCAGCATCTATTGATATGATCATATGGTTTTTATCTTTCAATTTGTTGACGTGGTGTATTTTGATTGGTGCATTTAATCCATTTACATTTAAGGTCATTATTGATTGATACTTATTCATTGCCATTTTCTCCCTTTGTGTCTGTATTCCTCTTTGGCTTTCTCTGTTTCTTCATTTGATTGATTTATTTTTAAAACAGACCCTTTAGCATTTCTTGCAATGCTGGTTTGGTAGAGATGTATTCTTTTAGTCTTTTTTTTGTCTGGGAAGCTCCTTATTTCCCCTTTTTTCTTGAATGAGAGCCTTGCTGGGTAGAATATTCTTGGTTGCAGGCCTTTGTTTACCATTACTTGAAATGCTTTTTTGCCATTCCCTTCTGGCTTGAATTGTTTTTGTTGAATAATCATTTGATAGCTTTATTGGAGCCCCTTTATGTTATTTGTCGTTTCTCTCTTGATGCTTTTAGGATTCTCTCTTTGTGTTTGAAATTTGCCATTTTAATTATAATGTGCCTTGGAGTTGGTCTGTTTGGGTTGATCTTCATTGGGACCCTCTGTGCTTCCTGAAATTGAGTAATGTTTTCACTCATCATGTTAGGGAAATTTTCTATCATGACTTTTTTGAACAGGTTTTCCATTCCTTGTTTCTCTTCTCCTTCTGGTATCCCTATAATAAGAATGTTGTTACGTTTCATGTTGTCCTGCAGCTCTCTTAACCCCTCTTCAGTCTTATTCAGCCTTTTTTTGATTCTCTTGTACTGTCTTGGAGTATTTGTCTACATTATCCTGCAACTCGCTGATCCGGTCCTCTGCTTCCTCTAGCCTACTGTTGATTCCTTCTACTGTATTCTTCAATTCAGAAATTGTATTCTTCATTTCCTCTGGGCACTTATTGATAGCTTCTATGTCCTTTTTCATGCTGTTGTAGCTCTCAGTAAGCTCCTTGTAACTTCCCTGGAGTTCTTCGTAGTTCTCCTAGAGTTATTTATAGTTTTCTTTGAGGTGGCTGAGCTCATTGAGCTTCTCTATCATCTTTCTTTTGAATTCCTTATCTGATATTTCGGGTGCCTCTGTTTCATTTGGTGGTCTTTCTGGGATTCTTCCTTTCCTTTTGGTGATGGACTGATTCTTTTTTTCCCCCATTTTGGGTGTCTGTTCTTGTTTTTTATTTTTTTGTATTTTCCTTGGATTAATCTGCTTTGCTTCCTTGCCTTAGTTGAGCACCCTTCTGTGTTAGGAGATTTGTGGAGTTCAATGTTGCAGTCTCCCAGATTTTTTCCACTTGTTGTTCTTGGTGTGGCCTTTATTTGGGCTGTCTGGACCTGTGGGCTTTTAGCAGGAAAAAAAGAAAACAAAAGATAATAATAAGAAGAAGAAGAAAGGGTTTAGATGGCTCTTCACCCTTAATGATCCCTGATTGGCCCAGGTGGAGCTGGGACCTGTGGGCTTATAGCAGAGAGAAAATAAAAAGGAAAAAATAACAAGAAAAAACAATATTAATAAAGAAAGGGTTTAGGTGTCTGTTCACCCTTTATGATCTCTGATTGGTCCAGGTGGAGCCAGGACCTGTGGGCTTTAATAGGAAGGAAAAAAAAAAAAAAAAAGGAAGGAAGGAAAAAATAAAAAAGAAAAAGGAAGAATAAAGAAAGGGTTTAGGTGGCTGGGGAGGGGAGGAATCCTTAGATTGAGGACTGGGAATGTGTTGTAGCTAGAGAGTGAGTAGACTTTAAATCAATAGTAGAGGGAGGGTCTTGGGTATTTAGGTGGATTGAGATAGGAGGGAATTAAAAATATGTGAGAAGCAACTTTTGAAAAGGATATGTTGGGGATTAATAGTTCATGTAGCTCTCAGTATAACTCAGGTGCTTGAGATTAGCAGCAATCTATTTCCTGAGGCTGCCTCTTTTTCTTGGTCAGATCTCTGCAGTCTACAGTCTAGCTGGTTTTGGAGTGGCAGGGCCTCTGATTGTCACAGTCAGGGCTGATTCTGAGTATCAGCCCCCAGGTAGGCTGGGCCTTCAGTAGCCTGGCTGGGTTTTAGGGCTGCTGGTGTTCTGGGGCCTGCAGGGGGCTCCCTCCAACTCCTGGCAGAGGTTCCTGCCTGTGATGGGCCCCTGGTACCCCTGCTTGGCAGCCTGCAACCTCACTGGTTCCTGTGATGACTGGCCCTGCCCCCGCAGCTCCCAGAGGAGGCAGCCCCCATCCACCAACAGTGCCTGGGGTCTGCCAACACTGCCCAGCTCCCCTGGGAGAGAGCCAATTCTTCAAGCCAACCAGCTCTCCTAGGAGTCCTTTACACCACCTCTGTGACGTGCCTCTCCCTGCACATCTGCAGCCTTTGTCTCCGGCAATGGGTGGGTCAGTTGCCCCCACTACTAGTTCCCAGCTCACCATTTGGAGTTTCCGCAGGAACCTGGGGGCCTGTGTGGGTGCGCAGGGCTGGGCCTCCCCCCCTCGCAGGGGCTTCAAGCTGCTATTTCTCTGGTGGCCCAGCAGCACTGGTTTCGGCCCTCTCGCTGCCCCAGCCAGTGTACTTTCCTGCTGCCCCACTCCTGCTCCCCGCAGGACTCTTCTCCTCTGCCTCTAGCCCTTTGAGGAGCTTCCTATCCCTGTTGCCAGAGCGAGTCTCTCACACAGTCCCTCCCCTGCAAGAGTTCAATTCCGTGTTCCCTATGGCATTTGCCCTTGCTGCCGGCACTTCACTGTTCAGATTTCTAGTCACCAGGGAGCCTGGAGCTGCTTCAGTTAGAGACACCCCTCTGGGTAGAGCCGCCCCTGCCCAGAGCCAACCTCAGCCCGCCAGCCGGTCAGTCCGGAACCCCCTCACCTGCTCTCCTGCAGGTCTCTGCTGCCTCTGGGTTGTGCTCCCCTGGGTCCAGATGCTGACTGCTCCAATTCTTAGGGACCTGAAGATGTCTTGCGCTCCCTATCCTGACCTCCAGCTGCTCTGGTACTCGAGAACACCATCAGCACTGCTCTCTGCTCTGTCGCCATCTTTGATCTCCCCACGGCAGACCATTCTTTAACACCCTGCCCCATACAACAAAATTGTTTTCAGTATTCATCACAAAATAATTACTAATCATTTCCTTGATTGTCTAATTTTAAAACAATGGACTGTAAAGGATAAAATTCTATTTTAAAACATTGTTCCAATTCAGTAAAATGATTTATGTATGAACTGAAGTTCAGACTTAACAATTTCACACAGTTTTATAAACACAAATAAAAATCTCCAAGGGTCAAATGGTATCATAGAATCATCCTAACTCAAGTTCTGCATCTTCCTTCTCATTATTCATGGTGCTAGCATTGCTTATTTCTAATCTATTATTTAAATGCAAAAACACGTAACATCACAGAGGATGGAGATAAGAACCACTCTCAAAGTGAGCTTAAGTGATCCTAACCAATTACACGCTTACTCTTGAGACAAAAGCACGTGGTTGAGTTCCCACAGCTCAGGGGCTTGAATATACCACAGTGAGGTCTCCGAATTACCTTCCCCATCTAGAAGACAAGGTGTGTGAAAAGATAAGTATAAATATGTACTACTTTGAAAAATACAGGTAATATTGTTAAAACACAATGGTAACCACAGCAATTGCTTAGGATTTTTACTAACAAAATTGTAAAAATTCTTTTTTTTTTTCAGAAAGAAGTAGTTTGTTACTGGCATTGTGACCCAAGGAAAAAATTTAAAATGAAGACCAACTCTCACTAGTTTTATTCTATGCGGACAATGCACCATTTTACTGCCTGGGCCCTGGGCTGACTCCTCCCACCACCACACTATTAGTATGGTATTGATAATAGATATCTGTTGAATTAATAAATAGATTTGTCACATGGCTCTAAGACTACTTCTTCAGCCAAGCTGCTCTCCTAAATTCTAGGTCTGTATTTCTGTCATCTGTCCTCACCTGGCTGTACCATGGGAACTAAAATTCAGACTTAAAAATTTTACAGTTTTACAGACCCAAATAAAAAACTCTAAGGGTCAAACTGTATCACAGAATCACCATAATCCAAGTTTTGCTTCTTTGTTCTCACAAGCCATTGTGCTGGCATCAGTTATTTCTAATCTACTGTTTAAAATGCAAAACTGTGCTCATTTTCTGCCATACTTTGGTAAATGGCACCAAATTCCACTCAGTTGCTCAAAAGAGAACTTCAGATTCCTGTCTCCCTAGTCCACCCAAGCAGATAAAATCTCTTTATTTTTTTCCTAAACATTTCTTTTTTCTTTTTTTCTTTTTTTTTTTAAGATTGTATCCATTATTTTCAGAAAGAAGATCAGGGAAGGAAGAAGAAAGCAAGAGAAGCATCAAAGTATGGTTGCCTGTCACCTGCCTCCAGCCACAGACCTAGCTGGAGACCTGGCTTGCAACCTGGTTATGTGACCTGGCTGGGAATCAAACCAGTGACCTTTGGCTTCACAGGCTGGCACCAATCCACTGAGTTACCTTCCAGGGCTTCTCAACATTTCTAAAGTCTATTCTCCACCTCTCCACTTGCACTAAACTAGGCTAATTCAACACCTAATCATTCTGCCGAAGACCAACCTATTCAGTCTCTAACGTCTCATAACTTCCCTAAACCCCTCATCTTTAAAGGGGATGGTAATCCCCACTGCAAAAAACTACTGTGAGGATTAAATAGCATGCATGAAGTGGCTGTTACAGTGCCCAGCCCATAGAAGATGTTCAAAAGTAATGTTAGTTTTCCTCCCTAAATATTGCTTCCCAAATCTGAATATTTTGTAGAAAGAAATTATATTTTGAGACTGCATTAAGTATCATTTTATATTCATAAAAAGCCAAACTATGCACATCATTGCAGTTGTATAAGTGTGACCTAATTCATAATGCTCCCAAACTCATTTTTGTTATAGCAACCAACACTTACTGTTCATTACTACAAAGAGATCAAACAAAGTAAAGTCTGACTATACTGACACAGACATATATAGATAGGTACAAGAAAACATCTATGCTCTCAAGGACTTTATAGTTCCATACTCACATATAACTCAGTGATGCAGAATAACACATGATAAATGCTAAATAAATAATCACAACCATTTGAGAGAGAAAGAGAGAGAGAGAGAACAACCCAATAAACTATGGCAGTCAGAATAATATTTGAGGAAGAAAGAAAGCAAGATATATCCCAAAGAAAAGCTACACAGCTATACCTTTTTAGGTAGGAAAGGAACAATAAATAAATTTGTCATACCAAAGAATAAAAAAATCACAAAGTTATGAGATAGAAATGCTAATAGGACATATGACTTTGTTGGGAGAAGACACAGAATTTTTTTTAAAGAAGCACATAATGAAAGTGAAATTTGGAAAGAAGGCTGGAGCCATGAGTGGATGGCATTAAATACAAAAGGGCTTTCCTTTGAAGATGAAGAAGCATCAATATGGAAATTGTGAGAGCCTCCTTTTTGGTTGCCCTACATTTTGTTGTTTCCCTATAAAATCCATCTTCCACTAGATCTGTCATTATAACCTTTCTAAAATCCAAACCTGACTATGTCATGTCATTCTTTAAAATCCCTTCCATGGTTCACTAAACATGATATACATGCAACAAATAAGCACATGGAAAGATGCTCAACATCACTAATCATTAAGAGAATGCAAATCAAAACTATAATTATATGCCACCTCACACCCATCAAGGTGGCTACTATAAAAATATAGAAATCAGGAAGTGTTGTGGAGGATGTAGAGAAAAATGAAACCCTTGTTCATTTGTCAACTATTAGTGGAAAAATAAAATGGTGCAGCCACTGTGGAAAACAGTACAACAATGGTACCTCAAAAATTTAGAATAGTACTACCATATGATCTAGAAATTCCACTTCTGGATCTATAACCAAAATGCATTGAAAACAGGGTCTAAAAGAGTTATTCACATATGTTTTCATAGCAGCATTATTCATGACAAAGGTGGAAGCAGCCCTCATGTTCATCAACAGGTGAATGGATAAACAAAATGTGATATATACCTACAACAAAATATTCCTCAGCCTTGAAAAGGAAATTCTGACACATGCTACAACATGGATGAAGCTTGAGGAAAGTATGCTAAGTGAAATAAGCCAGTCACAAAAAGACAATGGCTGTAATGAGTCCAGTTTCTATAAGATACCTAGAGCAGTCAAATTTAGAGAGACAGAAAGTAGAACCTGAGAATAGGGAGTTGCTATTTAATGGTTACAAATTCAGATTAGCAAGATGGAAAGGGTTCTGGGAATAAGTTGCATAACAATGTGAATGTAGTTAACACTGCTGAACTTTACACTTATAACATTGTTAAGATAATAAATTTTATGTTACATGTGTTTTATCACAATTAAAAATAAAACTTTTAAAATTTTTCTGTTGTTCTGGGCAGTGTGACTTAGTGAATTGAGTGCTGGCCTGCTAAGGTCGCTGGTTTGATTCCTTGTCAGGGCACATGCCTGGGTTGCTAGCCAGGTCCCCAAGTTAGGGGAGTGTGAGAGGCAACTGATTGATGTATCCTTGCACAGTTTTCTTTCTCTCCCTCTCCTTCTTCTTCCCTGCTTCTCTCTCTAAAAGTAAATAAATAAAATCTTTTTTTTTTTTTAATCTCTTTCATGGGCTTCCACCAACAGGATAAATCTGAAATCCTATAGAGCTACATACAAAGATCTCCATAGCTGACCCCACTCCTTTCCTCTGTGGAAGAAGTGAGCGTAACCAAAAGTATGAGTTTATATATAAGTTTCAGGAGAAAAAAAAATTCACACACAATTTTATTTTCAAATGAATCCTGCAGTGGGAAAATAAAAAGCAGAATGAGTTATAATAAGAAAATGACAAACTGAGGTATTTATAATCTTTGAATACAATGCTCCTTTTAGTAAAATTACTATTTACATCAATTGATGCAATGTTTGAACCATCATTAATTTTAACAAGAACCATTGTTTTATGACTTACATAATTTATCTAAACAATGTTTTACAAGTATTTGGAAGAGTAAAAATCTCATAAAGCATCTTAATGTGTGCAACAGGGAAGCAAGTTAAAACATTTATTTGCACTGGAATTCTTATCTTCCCTCTGCATGTCAAAAACTCAACAGAAGTCTTCGATCTAGCTAGTAAGCACTTTGCTGATTAAAAGCTAATTTCCATGTTTAAAAAGAGAAATCATATTTCTGATCCTGCATTTCCTTCTAAAAAAGGACATAAATACTGTCTTAGATAGCTTGATGGGCCATGACACACTATCGCAAACTGGGTGGCTTCAACCACAGAAACTTATTTTCTCAATGGTGCTGGAGGGTGAGAAATCCCAGGTCAAAACACCAGCCAATCCAGTTTCTGGTGAGAGGCCTCTTCCTGGCTGGTAGACAGCCACCTTCCCCTGTGTCTTCATGTGGTGGCGCACAGCCACCTAGTGTCTCCTGTATAAGGACTCTAATCCTATCAGATCACAGATCCATCCTGATGATCTGATTTGACCTAATTTACTTCCTTAGTCCAAACATAGTCACATTGGGGGGTGAGAACTTCAACATACGAATATTGGGGGACACAATTCAGTCTGTAGCAGATGCTTTTCCTCCAATCTCTCTCCAGCGCACTCTTTCACCACTAGTGACACAGTCCAATAACCAGACCCAATATTCCACAACACTAGCTGAGTGGTCGTGGTTCTGGGACCCAAAGCACCTGTGCATGCTCACAAACTATACCTGACTGGTTTTTATTTAATTTTTGCTAGTTTTCAAGTTTCCTTCAACTAAATATAAGCCTCTGGGTAACAAGAACTATTGCTTCTTGATGTCTGTGTTCCTTATACACTTAGCAATGCAGAGGTATTATCAAAACTGAGTTTTACTAATTTAATCTAGCCAGCCTACTACAGGTGGGTAGAATGGCAACAGATGAGTTAGGAAGCTGCATCTGCCAGCTGCTTCCCAGTCAGCTAGGCTTCCAGTCTTGGATTTCATAACAAGGTCTGTTTATATCACACGACTCCCCAATCCCCGTGTAATACCATAACCCTTTGACAATATGTGGTCTAACCATCTGTGCTAGGTGATTTGAAGCACTGATTAATGACCCAGTGAATTTATTCCACAAGGCTAATCTGTATCAATTAGATAAATCATGACAAAAATGAAACTGCTTTGCTTAAATAAAACTTTTTCAGTTGAATTATGCGGGCATTTACTTCAACTCATTATTCAGCTTCACGGTAGATTATAAGAATTCATCTTCTTAACCCAGATGGGAATCAAGCCAATTTCTATTTTGTTCAAGCCCACACATAAATTGGCACACCATGAACTATAAGTGATAATAAGGTAAAGCTGGGTAATCGAGCTGGCAGAAAATGAATAACCAAGTGGCTTTAGACATTTCTCTGGAGGTGATGACATATGGTTCTTGTCACAGGGATACCACCAGGGTAGAAGTGCTCATCTGCACAGTTGACAAACAGATCTTACAGGACCCATATAAAACTGAGTTTCTTAATTATCGTCTAGTAAAAAGTCTGCCAGCACGGTAGGGCAAGTTTAACTGCTCATGAGGGGATGCCATTTGGAGGACAAGAGCGTCAAACAGACCATGATAGAGGAGAGAGGAGAGATTTTGCAGAATCTGTCCCAGTAAACAGCAAACACTGTAAGGCTCACAAGTTAACCTGCTGAGAAAGGGCTGTTCTCAGTGTGAGAACTGGGAGCCTCTCCTAGCCTGCTGGGATACACTTACTCTTTCAAGTTCTCTGCCTTTCAATCAAAAGGCAAAATTAAAGCTTTTCAGGTCGCCACATGTTAACTATGATTAGCCTCACTTGGTGCTGAGCAGCCTGTTTTTATCTGTTGCTTTTAATCAGCTACACAAATGACAAAAAGATGAACACTAAAACCACACACACACACACACACACACACACATACGCACACACACTTGCCTGTTATCTGAATGGACAGATGCAGAAACACACAGCCCTGAATAAACACAGCAAAATGAATGAGCTGGAGATGATAGAAGCCAAGGGAGAAAAAAATTCCAGACACGCCTCAGAACATGTTGGCATTAAAAATGCCAGACCTCTGCCCTGATCCCCTTCGGAGGGAACCTACATTTACAGCCCCTGGAGTTCAGGCAAGGCCTGGGGCACGGTGTGTGCCACTGTCTCCCAGACCTGGGAGCCGAGAGCTCTTCCTGCCTTCAGTTCTCCTCTGCCAGTAACCCTGGAAGTCAGGAGGGAAGGAACAGCTCGAGGAAGAAAAACTTCTGAAATTCATTTCATTTCAAAGAAAACGTGGCTTTCAGTTTTTCAAAGAGAACACTAACAGCAATGGATTTTCTTCCATGCTCACTCTAAAATTGTTTTCATCAGTCTTATCTGGTGTTGAAACATAATTTCCCACCAACTATCTGCCTGTTCATAACAATCAATATCAGGCAAACATCACAGGTGGGAGGAAGAGGCAGCAACACCACAGTGCAGAGCCTCCCATTCAAAAGGTAAGAGCTGTCTAAAACTGTCTTAACCTCCCCAAAGAGAGGAAAAGGGAGAAGTTCCTCAGACAACATCTATGTGTTAAATTATCCTGGTGGCAGAGAAACCATGTGGCTTTGATTTGCTGTTGATACTGTCTTGTTAGGAAGGAATAGTTCTCAGACTCAAGTACCTAATATACAGGGTGGGGCAAAAGTAGGCTTACATGGAAAAATGATGCAACATTAATAAATAATAATACACGAATAAACTGTGCTTTGCATTCTCACAACTGACCCTACCTTTGCCCCACCCTATAAACTGTGATCCATGTCAGTGATTCTTTTTCTAAAGTTGACAGGGGTTGTTCCAAAATGCGATGGCAGTGGCAGGACATAAGCCAGCTTCATCCACCATCTCTACAGATAAGAGCCTCAAACAAATATTCATTTTGCATTTTGCAATGTCAATATTATGATCTCTTAATGAGTAGAGTATTGTTACTGGCAATAACTTTAACTTTTGTTAATGATATAAACTATGTACCATGTAGAAGCAGAATGACTAAAATCAGGACACTGTCATCTTTTCTTTTTAAAAATTTTCTGCTTCAGAAAGAAAGAAGGAACTTGTACCCTTTGCAACAACATGGATGGAACTGGAGAGTATTATGCTTAGTGAAATAAGCCAGTCAGTGAAGGACAAATATCATATGATCTCACCCATTATGGGACAATAATGAGCAAAACTAACAACAAGCAAAACAGAACCAAGTATATGAATACAAGGAATAGGCCTTCAGTGGTCAGG
>PVIW01018420.1:0-11673 GCA_004026585.1 Noctilio leporinus | reverse complement strand
CACCCCCATCCCTCTCAATACTGACCTGCTTGGGGAATAGCTCTTACATGGTATTTTCCAGGGGACTTTGAGAACCATGAAAGCTGAAATCTCACATTTGTGGAAGACATTGTTCAAGTCATTACTAATACCGGCCTTACACAAAGAAAACCTTGCATTTGAAAACAGCTGCAAAATATCTATCCTTATGTTAAGAGAGAGAAATAAGGTCCTTTATGACTTTAGTGTAAATTGAAATTTGATAAACTAAGCTGTTCCTGCCTTGCCAGTCTCCAGGAGTTTGCGGTTTATTCAGTCATATTATTAGTATATACATGAGTATTTAGTTTTGACCTATTATAAATTGTCATAGTTTTTCAGATTATGGTTTAAGAGTCAAAATTATATGTATAACTTATTAAAAGGATTACTTTTAATGAATACTTGTAATTTAGTGAGAGAGTAGCTTAAAACTAATGTCTATGGCATATACAGATTTAAATGAATTTAGATTCAGGATTCAATTTAAATATCATGGGAAAGCTATCATTTATTTAGAACATGGTTACCCTTCCCTGACAAGCTGTTGGTTCATGTCCAAATGTAACAACCTACCCATTTGTGTTCACTTTACTTTCCTTAATAAAAAGGAGCAAGTACTTTTGTCCATGATTATTCCTATAAACCTCCGGTGTCATTGAATTACTGTTTAATAGTGAAGACTATTACCATCCTTTTTCTTCTTTCTTTTCCTGAATTTAGTGATTCTTTTATCTCTCATATCTTAACAATACCCCATTTCCTCAGGCAACCAGCCTTTCTGAATGCCACCTTGCACAACAGGGCTGGACATATGCCAGCTTCCAAAAGGAGTCATGCTCAACTCTATAAGCAAAATGTTGTTTTATTTCCCTGGCTGGTGGCACAGTGAAAAAGATGCAGGCCTGTGAACCCAAAGGTTGCTGGTTCGATTCCCCAGCCAGGGCACATAACCAAGTTGCAAGCCATGTCTCTAGCCAGGTCCGTAGCTGGAGGCAGGTGAAAGGCAACCACACATTGATGTCTTTCTCCCTCTCTGTCTCTCTCCCTTCCCTTCTCTCTAAAAACAATAAATAAAATCTTTAAAAAAAAAAACAAAAAATCTTTGTTTTATTTAATATAATTCACACTTGGGAGATGATTCCCTTTTAATAAAAATAAGTTTATTGAGTGAGATTTATCTTTTCAATCTATATTTCAAGCAAAACCCAACCACTATAGAATGAAATTTATCCAGTTACTTTTAAGATGCCAACTGTGCATTGTGGACAGAGTTGCTTTCATTGGGGAGCTCTGTTGCACGTGTGGACAGGCCAGCTCTGTTGGCTGTGGCAGCCCATGGTGTCCGGCGCCATAGTGCTGAGACGTGTGCTCTCTCACGCAGGAGAACAGTGTGGAGTTTGAGGCCTGCCTGGTGGCCCAGTGTGATGCCCTCATCGACGCCCTCAACAGAAGGAAAGCCCAGCTACTGGCACGTGTCAACAAGGAGCATGAGCACAAGCTGAAGGTGAGCTCTGCACCACAGGGGCAGCTGGGTCCCCAGGGCTGTGATGGACACAGAGGGTGAAGCAGGGTGTCCACAGCCTGGGGTGGCCGGTGGCCTGGCTGGCAAAGAGTGGGCATAGCTCTTCTTCACCACTCACAGTTCAATTAACTCTCCATTATTTGTTGAGTGACATTTCTGGGCCAGAGATTGCTATGGTTATTGGCATAATAAAATCAACCAAAATCCCTGCCCTCAAGGGGCTTATATTTCTGCCAGGAAGGATTAACAATAAGTAAGATAAGTAAGTAAAATATCTGGTATATTAGTAAAAAAGGCTAAGAAAAAAATAAGAGGGATGGGGAGTACTGGGTATGGGGTTGAAATTTTAGACGGGCTGGTCAGAATGACCATACAGAGACATAATATATTTTTGAATTGGAAAATGAAATCTGTACTTTACCAAAAGCCAAAAAGCAAACAATGTTTGTCCTAATTTTGAATTGTGCATTTGGACAGTTGTACAGACTTGTCATCACATTGTGAAATCAACTGATTACGAGCCTGGCTCCCTACTGGCAGAAGGACTGGTCCTGTTGGAGACTTCTGGTGTCCCATTCAATGCCCCTTTGGAGCAGGGCAACCTCTGAGAGCAGGATGGATAGAGGGAAGAGCCCAGAAGAGAAAAGCTCAGATGTAGGAAGTCAGTAGAGGTCCACATACACCCCCAGTAAATCTCCAGGTGGATGCTGGTTGGGGGTGGTAGGTAGTGTTCAGTGTTGGCCTAGGACTGGGGTGGACAAAGAAATGAGGTCTGCCACAGGCTGCATGTTGGGGTTGGGCACTTGACGTCAGGGACCTTCAATAGTGGGCAGCAATGTGCGGACACACCTTGGGGGGAGCTGGTCACTGGGGAACAGTCCAGTTAGTGACAGATATCCCTGTAGGTTTGGAATAGGCTCTAGTTTCTGAAGGACAAGAAAGACCCCATTTCTAAAAGACTAGGGTCCGGTAGTAGAACCAAGGAAGAATTTGAAAATGAAGAAGTAAGAGAACCCAGCTGACAAGATGTGAGACTAAAGCTTGCTGACAGGGAAGCTTTAAGCCAGGCCAGTACTCAGTTCATGGTACAAGCAACAAGGCAAGAAACCAGGTGCTGGCAGGGGCATGAGACCTGCAGCAGGGCTGGCAAAGCTGAGCCCTGAGCAGCGGGGAAGCTGATCCTTCCTCTGTGCCCCACCTGCATACCAGGCCCTGCAGCCCAGGAGCACAGGGAGCCAGGCAGCGTGAGAAAGAGCACCATTCCCCCCGGGATGCTTCCCATTCCCCAGAGGTGACTAAACCCCCACTCCCGTTGCTCCTACTACGCACCCTCCTCCACTCCCTACCTGCTGCTCCTTAAAACACGCTCCGAGCCACATGTCTGCTTCTTCTTTCTGCAAAGCCAAGGCAATAATGTGGCTGGAATATAATAACCCTTTCTCCCCTGCCCGTGAGACTTGCCCGGCTGTCCCTGTGAAGGGGCCTGTGGAATGGAGGCAGACGGAAGGCTATGCTGTGACAACAGGGTCCAAGCTGGAAAGGGCCCGTGAGACCCGCAGCCCACGATCCAGTTTACCAGCGAGGCCTCCTTCAGCACTGTATCAGAGCCCTGTCTCTTTGAGCATTCCTGATGAGACAGCAGTGGCTGAGCTGGATCAAGGGGAGGCCCAGCAGATTCCTTGATAAAGAAAATTGCACATCTTGAAGATGAGTCTGAACCAGGAGTTCAGAAAGAAACATGCCGAGGGCTCCAATATATAGGGAGTCTCAGCCGCTTAGTTGAGACAGCGAACCAAGGCTGGGGGATTGCAGCTCTCCTTCCAGAGCAACCAGGACTGTTTCCTGGTGGTGCGTCTAACTGGAAGGCCCTCTCGGGTTCATCTTGGATCAACTCAGGCCCCTGAGGGGCACCACACTGACCCCCACCCAGTAGAGACTTTGCCCTGGAAATGAAGGTAATCAGGAAGGCACTGAGTGGTCACAGGAGGCTCCTCGGTGGCCTGTTCATGCTGAATAATGGCAGGCTTTACCTGCATGGCTTTCTCCGGCTCATCAGTTTCCAGGCTCCAGTCTCCTAAAGTCTGGGATCAAGTTATTGGCCTTTGAATTCCCTACAGCACCACTGGACAGTGTCTCCTGAGCATAGGTAGCAATTCCTAATATGTGGGGGAGGCGGAGGGGCAGTATTAAAGCTTCTGGTTTTCACCCACGAAGTTCCCTGAAAGTTTAACCATGCAGATACATCAATCTTATAGATTTAGCTGCAAGAACCTAGAAAAGATTTCTACTCCATAAACATTTTTATCCAAGATAGTCAGGTTAGATCTAAATGAAAAATTCTTCTAGAATAGCCATTTTTTAATCTAAATTAAAAATCTAGCCCTGGCTGGCATGGCTCAGTGGATTGGCGCTGGCCTGAGAACCCTGGTTCGATTCCCCAGCCAGGGCACATAACCAGGTTGCAAGCCAGGTTTCCAGCCAGGTCCGTAGCTGGAGGCAGGTGAAGGACAACCATACATTGATGATGCTTCTCTCACTTTCTTCCTCCCTCCCTGCCCCTCTTTCTGAAAATAATGAATAGGATCTTTAATTAATTAATTAATTAAAATCTAGACATTCAAGCCCTGGCTGGTGTGGCACAGTGGATAAGGCACTGGCTTACGAACCCAAGGGTCACTTGTTCAATTCCCAAGTCAGGGCACATGCCCAGGTTGCAAGCCAGGTCCCCAGCTGGAGGTAGGTGAAAGGCAACCATACATTGATGTTTCTCTCCCTCTCTGCCTCCCTCCCTCCTCTTCTCTCTCTGAAAAATAAAAAAGAAGAAGAAGTAGAAGACTTTTAAAAAATAAATCTAGAAATGCTCTGAGATGCGAATCTGTAGTTTCCCAGTGAGCAGCACAGAACACGCATCCTTAGCAACCAAGCCCTGACCGTCCTAACAGCAACAGCTAATGCTGGGGACACTGGCTTTGAGGCAGCACTGTACAGATTGTGGTACAGCGATAACTCCTCAGTTCCTCACAACACCTCAGCAAGATCGTTCTTACAACTGTCCCCATTCTAGAGATGAGGAAACCGTGCACCATGGTATTAAGAACCAGTTCAAGATCCAGAATTGCAGTGCTGGTAATCTGGCTTCAGAGCCAGATTTTGGGAGGTGCGTGCTAATGGTGGCCTGCAGGATTCGGCAAAGCTGAGAGGGAAAAAGACGGTGATTATTAGCCCAGTGCTCCCTGGTCTTGCTCCATCCACTTAGTCACGAGGACGGACGGATGTTTTCTGTTTTGGTCGCTGCTCTGACATTAAAAGATCATCCCTTCATTTTAGCATGCTTCAGAAATCCAGAACTTTCGTTATTATATTAGAACTCAAAATACTATTTGAATCACATAGACCAATCTGAACGGAAAGCACAATTGTCCTTAGGAAATGAACTGGCCAGCAGGGGTTTTCCCTCTAAATAGTGGGCTAACCATCTTAGTATCTAGCCAGAACTTAAAAAATTTTTCTCAACTGAAATCTTTAAAAAAAAATATTGTAGACACTTTTCTGGCACCTTTAAACAGAACACAATGTACAGTTTGTGATAAGTCGTATGATGGTAACTATAGCAGCCACTCCAAGTTTCCTATATGGGAGAGATGTAAGGGCAGGAATCTGGATGGAAGGGGAAATCTAGAAAGCATCGTTTATTTATATCAAAAAGTGGCAGAGGGACATGAAAGCTCCCCAGCCCCCTCCTCAGTGCTGCCTCTGCAGGATGGGACTATATGAAAATCAGTTATGGGTCATGCTGCGGACACAAATGGAGACTGCACAAAAGTGGCTTTAATGCATCACTGAGACTCCAAGTGCTGCGATGGCGCTTTGGTGGCCTGACTCAGAAGGCACACTAGTGCTTCTGGGGACTGCTGAGCAGAGACAGCTGCCTGTCCCCCTTTTACCAGGGTGGGTTCCCTGCCCCAGATCCCAAAGGGCTGCAGAAACCAGAGACAGGTGGCTGGCTGTCCGCCATGGCAGCAAAGCTGTTCTGTCTTCCGTCTTGAGTGATTTCTTTCCCTGCTGTTTCAGCTGATTGTATCCATCACTGCTTCTAAAAACAGCCAGCTATGCCAGTGCTGTGGCTACTGATGCCAGTTTCCATGTCCTCCTCTCTCTGCTTTCCTCCTCCTGCCTTTCCCTTTCTTGTCACTTCTGTTGCTACTCAGATTTGTGGGAAAAGACTGGCCTTTTATAGACATCGCTTGCCAAGCACAGTTCTTTCTGTCTTTGTTGCTAACCCATCACTCACAGTCCAGCAGGGATAATCTTATGGTCTTCCGCTTCCTCTGGCCGAGTTCTCTGGGGGCCTGCTTTTTGCTGACAAAGAGGGGAGTTGTGTGTATGTGTTTTTCTGGCAACTTTCTCTTCTTCAGCAATCCAAAAGGCTAGGATGCTGGAGAGGGAGTGTGCATAAATACAGTCTTTATCGTCTACTCATGCCCCTCTCTGAAAGCACCAATGGCTTGAGCAGATTGAATAGTTCTGGTTTTGAGGCAAGATGTTGCTGAGTGGTGAGAGGGCCGTAAAGAACAGGGGTGGAGGACACACTTTATCATTTACTGGGTCTCTAACTGTGGGCAAGTGAATGCCTCCATTTCTTTTCCCTGCATGTAGAATAAGGCTAGAAGTAGTCATCACCTCATATGACATTGGAAAACACTGAACACAGCACTCAATAAATATTCACTATTATTATTTGTGTTCTTACTGAGAGAAAATGGCTGGAAATCTGGTTTCATTAGCATACTGACGGGCTTCTAAGGGCTGATTTTTCATAAATCATAGTTTATAGTAGAGAATTAGCCTATATATGGATGTCACTATCTCTGAACCTCAGAAATTCTTTAGTGGCCTGAACTTATAATTGATTATCCTATAAAATAGTTCACAAAGCTTGGTGAACTATTTTTAAAAACTGAAAATAGGGCTTTGAGACATATGCAGATGTGGCCATATTTTAGGAATACCATTTGAAATGTAAATTACATATAGTTAATACTATTTTATGGTTTGAAGAAAACACTGGGAACCAAATACCTATTTTCAGGATGTGGTGAACTCAAGCAAATGTCAGAAAGCTACTGGAGAGAAGGAAAATCTCTTGAACTTTCAAAAAATATATTACCAAATTATATTTGGAACTACTGGGCAATATCTTGATAATCAATAGAATAGCCTGGATTCCGCAGGTTTTCTGTTCTATCTGCATGTTTCATTAGCATCAATCCCAGGTCTTCTTTACCTGAATGAAGCCCTGAGTATGCTCCTCTCTGTGACTCTCACAGGGAATTTGTGACAACATTTAAATTAAAATGCATTATTAGTGAGATCTGTGCTTTTTTCAGGAACTTTACCAATGCTATTTTACCTTTGCTAAACTCAAAGAAATATTTGAGAATTATTTTTATTTACATAATATTCAGAATTTGAAATAATTTTGCAGTCATCTTAAATGTGTTCTCTTCCCAATATTTTTAACAAGATTTATTTATTTATTTTTAGAGAGAGGGTAAGTGAGGGAGAAAGAGAGGGAGAGAAACATCAATGTATGGTTGCCTCTTGCACGCCCCTAACTGGGGACCTGGCCTGCAACCCAGGCCTGGGACTGGGAATTCAATCGGTGACCCTTTGATTCCCAGGCCAGTGCTCAATCCACGGAGCCACACCAGCCAGGGCTCTTTTCCAGTATTTTAAAATGAATTCAACCCTGCCTGGTGTGACTCAGTGAGTTGGGCGTTGTCCAATGAATCTAAAAGTCACCAGTTCGATTCCTGGTCAGGGCATATGCCTGGGTTGTGGGCCAGGTCCCCAGTTGGGGTAGGTGAAAGACAACCAATTGATGTTTCTCTCAGATAAAGATATTTCTCTTCCTGTTTTTCTCCCTCCCTTCCCCTCTCATAAAATAAAATACATATATAATCAATTCATATATTGAACAGTACCTTATAAATGTCTCCTTAGGTACTTTTCAACTCCAAGATCCTCTGGAAAAAGAAAGTTATAGTTATTTGAAAACATTCTGAAAAAGTCTAATCTTTAATTTCCATATGTGGTTGGTAAATTAACATACCAATAAAATTACTCAGTGAGAGTGCTGAGGGGTAAAGATAAAGCTTACTATTTTATAAACCTTTTCGCATGTATAGTGGATTCCCAGTTGTAATTATAAAATACTTGATTTTGAAATCTACTCTACTGTTGGATTTTATTAGAATCATTATTATAATCATCATTATCTTTGTTAGTATTTACGATGTATTGCCTGTTCTGTCCCCATTATGTTTATTAAAAAATACTTATATGGCCATATCATTCAAGGTAAATTTATACTAGGGATATTACTGGCTTGTCAAACTGCTTACTTCAGCTATTTTGCCATTGATTCATAATAGGCAAGTAACTGAGAGAAAGAGAGAACTAGTTTAGAGGGTGAAGGAAGGAGGGGAAAAGGAAGGAAGGATGGGAGGAAAGGAGGGAGAGAGGGAGGGAGTGGGAGAAGGAGTACCTTCTCAAACACACAAAGAATTTAAAAATAACTATATGAGGCAAGTGACAGACAACCATACATGGATGTCTCTCTCCCTCTCTGCCTCTCACCCTTCTCCTCTCTCTAAAAATAATAAATAAAATCTTAAAAAAAAACTAAAATCCTTAAAAAATAATTTAAAAAATAAAAATAACTATATAGTATTTGACTGGCTATAGCTATTACTAGGAAGAAAAAGCAACAAATTTAAGCCAATAATCAGCTCAACTGCAATAAAACTACTGGCAAGGAGTTCCATTAGTCTGTTAACAATGAAGACATTTGGAAAAATTAGGCATGCTGTAACAACTTAAAACCTTCAGCTGCTCTCACCAGAACTCTTTAGGTTTAGCCACCGTTATTAATGATTACAAGCCCATGTTCAACGGGCAATTTCTTTCCTTTTCACTTGGCAAATTCTGCGGTCCGGTCCTCTGCTTCCCCACTGCATAGGAGCAAAGCTCTGTATGAAATAGAGCACCCAGGGTGCCCATGGAATCAGCAGAACGCCATCACATGCTGCGGGAGCCCACCAAGGTTAGGGGATGTACCTCTGAATACTTTCTACACACCTTGGCAATGCTAATTAAGGACAATAATAGAACTTCTTTAACACCTTCTGCATCCACTGTACCTCACATTCTACAAAACACCATATTCCAAGTGATCATTTCATCTGTGGCCCACTGCAAATTAAATGTTCTCTTGTGTGGATGGGATTCCAGTAACATGCTTAACCCTCCAAATGGCTTGTATTTCTTCATTACATTTCTACATAAGGGTATAGTCTCCTGCACACAAGGAGAACGCTTTACATATTCCACTCGATGTTTATGGGTAAGGCTTTGGTAGCATTTACACTTCTAGAACAGACAATGCAGAACTTTACTGTTAAAATTTTAAGCCTTCCGCTAAACAGGTACAGTATTTTATATTATGTATTTATTTATTTTCAAAGATTTTATTTATTATTTTTAGAGAGAGGGGTAGGGAGAGAGGCAGAGAGGGAGAGAGACATCAATGTATGGTTACCTTTCATCTGCCTCCAGCTACAGACCTGGCTGGAGACCTGGCTTGCAACCTGGTTATGTGCCCTGGCTGGGGAATCAAACCAGTGACCTTTGGGTTCGCAGGCCGGTACCTTATCCGCTGTGCTGCCAGCCAGGGCCTTATTTCTTTAATGAGCCTTAATAAATTTTTTCTTGACTAAAAACCCAAGGCCTCAGACTTGTCTTTGAATGATTAGCTATTAATGTGGATGAATGGCTAACACCAGGACAGAGGTTAATAGGAAGAGAATGGACAATAATTGCACAGATGCAAATGGAAAGATGATGGCATGTGAGAAAATGAAGAGGTTCCTTCTTAATTTAATGCCTCTTTCTGTGAATGTAATGATAATATAGGCAACAACATTCAATTCTAGGAAAGTAGCAGGAGGATCCTTTATTTTACTAGATAAATAAAATATCTAAGGCACTTCACCTGTAACTCAGATGAGTCAATTTCAAGCATTAATTGGTCATCTTGGTTCAAGACATGATGGAACATGTAGGAACACCTCCCACCAACCAAAAAGGCCTGTGAAGGATAAAATCAAGCTTGTGTCTTTAAAGGACTTTTCCATCAAATAGGAAAAAAAATACTTTATACTTAGGAGAAATTGTTTTAAACTGTGATGGGATAATATAGATTATATATATGTATATATTTTATTCTATATTTTAATTTATTTTTTATTATTTTTTAAGATTTTATTTATTATTTCCAAAGAGAGAGGAAGGGAGAGAGGTAGAGAGAGAGAGAAACATCAATGTATGGTTGCCTTTCACCTGCCTCCAGCCATGGACCTGGCTGGAGACTTGGCTTGCAACCTGGTTATGTGCCCTGGCTGGGGAATCAAACCAGCAATGTTTGGGTTTGCAGGCCGGCGCCTTATCCACTGTGCTACCAGCCAGGGCCTGGATTACATTTTAAAGAATTTCTTGAAATAGGAGAAAGATAATGTTAGTGTTTATTTAGACTAAAAATTCTTTAGTGGTATTCCTTAAGATGCCATGATGAGAAAAATGCCATAAATAGAAGAAATAAAGAAAAATTTAAAGACCCACCTATAAGATGAAGAGATGAATGGAGGTAGAGGAAGGGTATCAAGGTTAAAAAAATCAGATAAAATAATAAAATTTTCCTTATTTCAACCCTAGTTCTTGCTGCTAGATAGATCACATGAGATAAGTAAAGAGAGGAGGTGGGCTTGCTAGAGATGGAATGAGAAGATGTAGTCTGGGGTTGCCAGAACAGAATTTTGTATTTGTGTTGGTGTTGTAGAAACTCTCATGGGTTGCTCCATGCTGCTGAAAAGGTCTGAGCATTCAACAGGACACGGCAATCCATTCTGATTCTCCTTTTCCAAATAGATATTAGTGTAATAGTATGACTCAAGAAATTACATGTATATATTTGCCGCTTAACAAAATAAAACTGTTCTAATGATGACTAGGCACTTGCCATCCAGAACAGGTGAGAAAGCCTTCTCTGAAACAATGGACTACAGATTAATTCGTTGTCCCAGGAAAGCTGGCTCAGGCTTTAATTCAGATGAAAGCAGGAAGGTAGTTTCCCAGTCCCTGTCTGTATCATTCCTGCTACTCCCACCTTCACTAAGAAAGGGAGCTTTCAAATCCAGCCCCTGTGAACATGGTGCTGGGGTTTTCCCTAGAGCATCAGAGCTACAGCACAGAGACGTGAAACCCTGAGAAAGAGATGTGACCTGGCTTCCTAGGGACTGTTTTTCGTACAATTACAATGTAGAAATAATAATAAAAGGGGCAGAAATAATGGGATGAGGAAGGTAGCAAGTAAGAGGGCTGGCAAAGACACTAAGAGAAAAAACTATTTATACTCCTAAAGGTTCTAATTATCTAGCTGATTTCCATAAGGTGGGAAATATTTCTAAATTAATTCAGAAACTAGAACTCAATTATAATGCACCCAAAAAGGCTACTTCTGGAAACCCTGTAACTTAGTTTTTTGCAGTGGTTTTATCATAGGTTATGGTGATTATTGTGAAATGGTTGGTTAAATATGTAAAAAGAGACCAAAATCCATCGTTGTAACAATGGGAATTAAGAGCCAGGAACTCAGGGACATTGAGTCTGTGCAAGAAGTTTGAACCTTGGAATACAGGAGCCACATCAAATCCCACCGAAGCTCACTGGATCTTTAGTAGAGGAGCATTTCAGCATCTTAAGAGTAGCCAGGGAGTCTCAACACCCAGACAGTTTCTTTGGCATCAAATAGACCTTGCTTGAGAAGGAAATGTATACACACTAAAAGTAGACATAGAATTTCATGAGGCTCAAGGATTGTATTTATTTCAGCACATTGGGGGTCATACAATTATCATTGAGCTGAATGCTCTGAAAAGTCATTC
The DNA here is from genome assembly GCA_004026585.1 of Noctilio leporinus. NCBI lineage: Eukaryota > Metazoa > Chordata > Mammalia > Chiroptera > Noctilionidae > Noctilio > Noctilio leporinus. The sequence continues at coordinate 129 of PVIW01018420.1, read as the reverse complement.
AGCAACAATCAGATCAGATTTGGGCTTATTATTGGGACTTTTAGTACCAGGCATATTCCTGGCAGATGACTTTAGGGTAGTGAATAACAATGGCTGAGGTTTCTGCTACCTGGCAGTGTTGATGCATTA
>PVIW01018419.1:0-11673 GCA_004026585.1 Noctilio leporinus | reverse complement strand
CTCAAATGCACATGGATCATTCTCCAAGATAGACCACATGGTATGTCACAAGACAAGCCTCCACAAATACAGGAAAATGGAAATCATACAAAGTATCTTCTCAGATCACAATGGCTTGAAACTAGAAACCAAATTCAAGGGAAAAACCCAAAAATTCTCTAACTCATGGAGACCGAATAACATGCTTTTAAGCAATGAAAGGGTCAACAATGAGATCTAAGATGAAATCAAAAAGTTCCTGGAAACAAATGACAATGAACACACAACAGCCCAAAACCTATGAGATACAGCAAAGGCAGTTGTCAGGGGGAAATTTATAGCAATACAGGCCTTCCAAAAAAGGTTACAAGAAGTTTATAAAAACGACCTAACCACAAAGCTGCAAGAACTAGAGGAGCAACAACAAACAAAGCCTAGAGCAAGTAGAAGGAAGGAAATCATCAAGATCAGAGCAGAACTAAATAACTCAGAGATTCAAAGTACAATTCGAAGAATCGACAGGACCAGGAGCTGGTTCTTTGAAAATATAAACTAAATTGACAAGCCCTTATCCATACTCATCAAGAAAAAGAGAGAGAGGACCCAAATAAACAGAATCAGAACTGAAAGAGGCGAAATCACAACTGATACATCAGAAATAAAAGATTGTAAGAAATTACTACGAACAACTCTATGACAAAAAATATGACAACCTGGATGAAATGGACACATTTTGGGAAAGGTGTAATCTACCAAAACTGAACCCAGAAGAAGCAGAAAGCCTGAATAGGCCAATAACAACTAGTGAAATTCAAGAAGTCATCCAAAATCTCCCAAAGCACAAAAGCCCTGGTCCAGATGGCTACATAGGTGAATTTTACCAAACATTTAAAGAAGAACTAACTCCTATCCTCCTCAAACTATACCAAAAAATTCAGGAAGAGGGTAGACTCCCAAACGCTTTCTATGAGGCCCATATTATTGGAATCCCAAAATCAGGGCAAGATACAACTAAGAATGAAAGCTACAGGCCAATATCTCTGGTGAACATAGATGCTAAAATTCTCAACAAAATATTGGCCAATCGGATTCAGCAGTATATTACAAAGATCATACACCATGATTAAGTGGGCATCCCAGGGATGCAAGGATGGTAGAACATTCATAAATCAATCAATGTAATATACCACAACAACAAATTGAAAGAGAAAAACCATATGATCATATCAATAGATGCTGAGAAAGCATTTGATAAAGTACAGCAACCATTTATGATTGAAACTCTCAGCAAAATGGGAATAGAAGGAGCATACCTCAACATCATAAAAGCCATCTATGAGAAACCTGAAGCCAACATCATACTTAATGGACAAAAACTGAAAGCTTTCCCCCTAAGATCAGGAATGAGACAAGGCTGTCCACATTCTCCACTTCTATTCACCAATGTCTTGGAAGTTCTAGTTATAGCCATCAGAGAAGAGAAAGGAATCAAAGGTATCCAAATTGGAAAGGAGGAAGTCAAACTGTCATTATTTGCAGGTGATATGATAGTGTACATACAAAACCCTATGGACTCCACCAAACACTTACTCAACCTAATAAGCAAATTTAGCAAAATAGCTGGGTATAAAGTCAATATCCAGAAATCAAAAGCATTTTTGTATACCAATAATGAAACAACAGAAATAGAAGCGAAAAAACAAATCCCATTTACCATAGCTACAAGGAAATTAAAGTACCTAGGAATCAACTTAACTAAGGAGGTAAAAGACCTGTACTCAGAAAACTACAGAACAATGAAGAAAGAAACCCAGGAAGACACAAATAAATGGAAGCATATACCATGTTTGTGGATGGGAAGAATTAACATCATTAAAATGTCCATACTACCCAAAGCAATCTACATATTCAATGCAATCCCAATTAAAACACCAATGACAGACTTCACAGAAATAGAAATAATACTTCAAAATTAATATGGGGCCAAAAACACCCACAAATAGCCACCACAATCTTGAGAAAGAAGAACAAGTTTGGAGGAATCACAATACCGGACTTCAAACAATACTACAAGGCTACTGTCATTAAAACAGCATGGTACTGGCATAAGAATAGACATATAGATCAATGGAACAGAATAGAGAGCCCAGAAATAAACCTAGGACTCTATAGTCAATTAATATTTGACAAAGGGGGAAGGAGCATCAAATGGAGTAAAAACAGTCTCTTCAAAAAATGGTGTTGGGAGAACTGGACAGCAACATGCAAAAAGATAAAACTAGACCACCAACTTACACCATACACCAGAATAAACTCAAGATGGATAAAGGATTTAAACATAAGCGGTGCCACAACAAGGGTCCTGGAGAAAAATATAGGAGGTAAACTTTTGGATATCCTATGCAAAAATATATTTACTGGTCCTTCACCAAGAGCAAAGGAAATAAAAGAATGAATCAACAAATGGGATTATATCAAATTGAAAAGCTTCTGTTCAGCTAAAAAAAATATCAGCAAAATTCAAAGAGAACCAACTGTATGGGAAAACATAATTGCCAATGATACCTCAGACAAGAGTCTGATCTCCAAAATATATAAAGAACTGGTGCGACTTAACACCAGGGAGACAGACAGCCCAATTAAAAAATGGGCAAAGGACCTGAACAGAAAACTCACTGAGGAAGATATACAAAGGACCCAGAGGCATATGAAAGAATGCTCAACATCACTAGTCATCAGCGAGATGCAAATTAAAACTACAGTAAGATACCACCTCACACCTGTCAGAATGGCAATCATCAGCAAATCAAAAAACAACAAGTACTGGCGAGGATGCAGGGCAAAGGGAACCCTCGTGCACTGTTGGTGGGAATGTAGTCTGGTGCAGCCACTGTGGAAAACAGTATGGGGTTTCCTTAAAAAAACTAAAAATGGAACTGCCTTTTCATCCAGCAATTCCACTACTTGGACTATACCCAAAGAAGCCTGAGACACCAATTCATAAGAACCTATGCACACCTATGTTCATAGAGGCACTATTTACAATAGCCAAGTGCTGGAAGCAGTCTAAGTGCCCATCAGTGGATGATTGGATCAAAAAGCTTTGGTACATTTACACAATGGAATTCTATATAGCAGAAAGAAAGAAGGAACTCGTACCCTTTGCAACAACATGAATGGAACTGGAGAGTATTATGCTTAGTGAAATAAGCCAGTCAGTGAAGGACAAATATCATATGATCTCACCCATTACGGGACAACAATGAGCAAAACTAACAACAAGCAAAACAGAACCAAGTATATGAATACAAGGAATAGGCCTTCAGGTGTCAGGGGGAAAGGGGTTGGGGGGAGGGGTGTGGCAGAGGCAAAGAAGGGGAGCAGCTTAGACAAGAACCTAGTATAAAGGAACCATGGACATGGACGAGAGGTGGGATTGACTTTGGGGAAAAGGGTGGGTGAGGAGGGGGACAGAGGAGAGCAAACAGGGGATGGATGTAATACAACAACAACAAAATTTTTTTAAAAAATGGACAATGTATCTGAACAGACAACTCACTCAGGAATACATCCACAGGGCCCAAAGCCATAGGAAAACATTCTCAACATCACTTGTCATCAGAGAGATGCAAATTAAAGCAACAATAAGATACTACCTCACACCTTTCAGAATGGCAATCATCAACAAACAAGTGCAGGAGAAGTTGTGGGGAAAAGGGAACCTTGATGCACAGTTGATGGGAATGGCAGGCTGGTGCGGCCACTATGGAAAATAGTATGGAGTGTTCTTTTTTTTTTCTCCTTTTTAATTAAAAATTTTTTAAAAATTTTATTGTTGTTGTATTACATCCATCCCCTTTTTAGTTCATTCTGTCCCCCTCCACACCCATCCATTCCCTCCAAAGTCAATCACACCTGTTGTCCATGTCCATGATTCCTTTATACTAGGTTCTTTTCTAAACTGCTCGCTTTCCTTGCCTCTCCCTCTCCCTCCCCCCAACCCTCTTCCCCCTGACCACTGAAGGCCTATTCACTGTATTCATATATTTGGTTCTGTTTTGCTTGTTGTTAGTTTTGTTCATTATTATCCCGTAATGGGTGAGATCTTACGGTATTTGTCCTTCACTGACTGGATTATTTCACTGAGCATAACTCTCTCCAGTTGCATCCATGTTGTTGCAAATAGTACAAACTCCTTCATTCTTTCTACTAGTAGAATTCTATTGTGTAAATGTACCAATGGTTTTTGATCCAATAGTCCACTGATGGGCACTTAGGCTGTTTCCAGCACGTGGCTATTGTAAATAGTGCTGCTATGAACATAGGTGTTCAGTGGTCAGAGGGAAGGGGCTTGGGGGTAGGGGGAAGGCTGAGGCAAGGAAGGGGAACAGCTTAGACAGGAACCTAGTATAAAGGAACCATTGACATGGACAACAGGTGGGATTGATTTTGGGGGGAATGAGTGGGTGGGGAGGTGGACAGAGGTGACCAAAAAGGGGATGGATGTAATACAACAACAATAAAAATTATAAATAAAGAAATAAATGTGCCAAAGTTTTTTGATCCAATCATCCACTAATGGGCACTTAAGCTGTTTCCAGCACTTGGCTATTTTAAACAGTCCTGCTATGAACATAGGTGTACGTAGGTTCCTCTGAATTGGTACTTCAGAGTTCTTCGGGTACAGCAATTCCTAGTACTGGAATTGCTAGATCAAAAGGCAGTTCCATTTTTAGTTTTTTAGTAAACCCCATACTGTTTTTCAGAGTGGCTGCACCAACCTGCATTCCCACCAACAGTGAACAAGGGTTCCCTTTGCTCTGCATCCTCACCTACACTTGTTTGTTGATTTGTTGATGATTGCCATTCTGACAGGTGTGAGGTGGTATCTTATTGTGGTTTTAATTTGCATTTCTCTGTTGACTAGTGATGTTGAGCATTCTTTCATATGCCTCTGGGCCCTTTGTATATCTTCCTCAGTGAGTTGTCTATTCAGGTCCTTGGCCCATTTTTTAATTGGGCTATCTGTCACCCAGGTGTTGAGTTGGGTTAGTTCTTCACATATTTTGGAGATCAAACCCTTTTCTGAGGTATCATTGGCCACTACTTTTTCCCATACAGTTGGTTCCCTTTGAATTTTGCTGATATTTTCTTTAGCTGAACAGAAACTTTTCAATTTGATATGGTCCCATGTGTTGATTCGTTCTTTTATTTCCTTTGCCCTTGGCAAATTATCAGTAAACATATTTCTGCGTAGGATATCCAAAAGTTTACTGCCTATATTTTTCTCCAGGACCTTTATGGTGGCACTGTTTATGTTTAAGACCTTTATCCATTTTAAGTTTATTCTGGTGTATGGCATAAGTAGGTCGTCTAGTTTCATCTTTTTGCATGTTGCTGTCCAGTTGTTGAAGAGATTGTTTATACTCCATTTGATGTTCCTTCCCCCTTTGTCAAATATTAGTTTACCATAGAGTCCTGGGGTAATTTCTGGGATCCCTATTCTGTTCCATTGATCTATATGTCTGTTCTTATGCCAGTACTAAGCTGTTTTGATGACAGTAGCCTTGTAGTATTGTTTGAATTCCAATATTGTGATTCCTCCTACCTTGTTCTTCTTTGTCATGATTGCTGTGGCTATTTGTGGGCGTTTTTGGCTCCATATAAGTTTTTGAAGTATTTTTTTCTATTTCTGTGAAATCTGTCATTGGTATTTCAATTGCATTTGCATTGAATGTATAGATTGCTTTGGGTAGTATGGACATTTTAATGATGTTAATTCTTCCCATCCATGAACATGGTATATGCTTCCATTGATTTGTATCTTTCTTGATTTCTTTCTTCATTGTTTTGTAGTTTTCTGAGTACAGGTCTTTTACCTCCTTAGTTAAGTTGATTCCTAGGTACTTTATTTTTCTTGTTGCTATGGTAAATGGAAATTTTTTTTTTTCGCTTCTATTTCTGTTGTTTCATTATTGGTATACAAAAATGCTTTTGATTTCTGGATATTGACTTTATACCCAGCTATTTTGCTAAATTTGCTTATTAGGTTGAGTAAGTTTTGATGGAGCTTATAGGGTTTTGTAGGTACACCATCACATCATCTGCAAATAATGACAGTTTGACTTCCTCCTTTCCAATTTGGATACCTTTGATTCCTTTTTCTTCTCTGATGGCTATAGCTAGAACTTCCAAGACAATGTTAAATAGAAGTGGAGAAAGTGTTCAGCCTTGTCTTGTTCCTGGGCTTAGGGGGAAAGCTTTCAGTTTTTGTCCCTTAAGTATGGTGTTGGCTTCAGGTTTCTCATAGATGACGTTTATGATGTTGAGGTATGCTGACTCTGTTCCCACTTTGCTGAGGGTTTATATCATAAATGTTGCTGTACTTTATCAAATGCTTTTTCAGCATCTATTGATATGATCATATGGTTTTTCTCTTTCAATTTGTTGATGTGGTGTATTACATTTATTGATTTACGAATGTTGTACCATCCTTGCATCCATGGGATGAAACCCACTTGATCATGGTTTATGATCTTTGTAATATACTGCTGAATCTGCTTGGACAATATTTTGTTGAGAATTTAGGCATCTTTGTTCATCAGAGATATTGGCGTGGAGCTTTCTTTCTTAGTTGTGTCTTGTCCTGATTTTGGGATTAGAATAATATTGTCCTCATAGAAAGAGTTTGGAAGTCTTCCCTCTTCCTGTATTTTTTTGTATAGGTTGAGAAGGTTAGTAGTTGGTTCTTCTTGAAATGTTTGGTAGAATTCACCTATGTATCCATCCGGTCCCGGGCTTTTGTGTTTTAGGAGACTTTGGATTACTTCTTTAATTTCACTAGTTGTTATTGGCCTATTCAGGGTTTCTCCTTCTTCTGGGTTGTTTTGGTAGATTATACAGTTCCAGAAATGTGTCCATTTCATCCAGTTTGTCATATTTTTTATCATATAGTTGTTTGTAATAATTTCTTACAATCTTTTGTATTTCTGAGGTATCAGTTGAGATTTCTCCTCTGTCAGTTCTGATTCTGTTTATTTGGGTCCTCTCTCTCTTTTTCTTGATGAGTCTGGTAAAAAGCTTGTCAATTATTTTTATTTTTTCTAAGAACCAGCTCCTGTACTTGTTGATTCTTCGAATTGTAGTTTGAATCTCTGAGTTATTTAGTTCTGCTCTGATCTTGATGATTTTCTGCCTTCTCCTTGCTCTGGGCTTTGTTTGTTTTTGCTCCTCTAGTTCTTGCAGCTTTATGGTTAGGTTGTTTTTATAAACTTCTTGTAACTTTTTTAGGAAGGCCTGTATTGCTATAAATTTTTATCTGAGCAGTGCCTTTCCTGTATCCCATAGGCTTTGGGCTGTTTTGTGTTCATTGTCATTTGTTTCCAGGAACTTTTTGATTTCATATCTGATCTTATTGTTAACCCCTTCATTGCTTAAAAGCATGTTATTTAGTCTCCATGAATTAGAGAATTTTTGGGTTTTTCCCTTGAGATTGGTTTCTAGTTTCAAGCCATTGTGATATGAGAAGATGCTTTGCATGATTTCAATTTTCCTGTATTTGTGGAGGCTTGTCTTGTGACATACCATGTGGTCTATCTTAGAGAATGATCCATGTGCATTTGAAAATAATGTGTATTTTGCTTCTTTGGGGTAAAAGGTTCTGTATATATCAGGCAGGCCCATTTTCTCTAAAGTGTTGTTCAATGGCACAACATCCTTAGTGATTTATGATTTGGAAGATCTGTCTAATGTTGATATTGGGGTATTAAAATACCCTACTATTTTGTGTTGCTGTCGATATCCTTCTTGAAGTCCTCCAAGATTTTCCTTATATATTTTGGAGCTCCTATATTGGGTGCATATATGTTTACCAGAGTTATTTCTTCAATATGGATTGTTCCCTTAAATATTATGAAATGTCCTTCTTTATCTCTTTTTATGGCCTTCATAGTAAAATCTATTTTGTGTGAAAGAGGTATTGCTACTCCAACCTTCCTTTCATGTCCATTTGCTTGATATATATTTTTCCATCCCTTCATTTTCAATCTGTGCCGATCTTTTGTTCTGAGGTGGGTCTCTTGAAGACAGCATGTATGTGAGTTATGTTTTCTTATCCATTCGACTACCCTATGTCTTTTGATTGATGCATTTAATCCATTTACATTTAAGGTTATTATTGATTGATACTTATTCATTGCCATTTTCTCACTTTGTATCTGAATTCCTCTTTGGCTTTTTCTGTTTCTTCATTTTATTTAAAACAGACCCTGTAGCATTTCTTGCAATGCTGGTTTAGTAGAGATGCATTCTTTTACTCTTTTTTGTCTGAGAAACTCATTTCTCCTCCTTTCTTGAATGAGAGCCTTGCTGGGTAGAGTATTCTTGGTTGCAGGCCTTTGTTTACCATTACTTGAAATGCTTTTTGTCATTCCCTTCTGGCTTGAATTGTTTCTGTTGAATAATCATTTGATAGCCTTATTGGAGCCCCCTTATATGGTGTTTGTCATTTCTCTCTTGATGTTTTTAGGGTTCTCTCTTTGTCTTTGAAATTAGCCATTTTTAATAATAATGTGCCTTGGTGTTGGTCTGTTTGGGTTGATCTTCATTGGGACCCTCTGTGCTTCCTGAACTGTATTAATGTTTTCACTCATCATGTTAGGGAAATTTTCTATCATAACTTTTTTGAACAGGTTTTCCATTCCTTGTTTTTCTTCTTCTGGTATCCCTATGATACGGATGTTGTTACATTTCATGTTGTCCTGCAGCTCTCTTAACCCCTTTTCAGTCTTGTTCAGCCTTTTTTTTTATTCTCTTGTACTGTCTTGGAGTATTTGTCTACATTATCCTCCAACTCGGTGATATGGTCCTCTGCTTCCTCTAGCCTACTGTTGATTCCTTCTACTGTATTCTTCAATTCAGAAATTGTATTCTTCATTTCCTCCTGGCACTTATTGAAAGTTTCTATGTCCTTTTTGATGCTGTTGTAGCTCTCTGTAAGTTCCTTGTAACTTTCCTGGAGTTGTTTATAGTTTTCTTGCTGTGGCTGAGCTCATTGAGCTTCTCAATAATCATTTTTTTGAATTCCTTATCTGATATTTCATGTACCTCTGTTTCATTTGGTGGTCTTTCTGGGGATTCTTCCTTTCCTTTTGGTGATGGACTGATTCTTTTTTTCCCCAATTTGGGTGTCTGTTGTTGCTTGCATTTTGTTTTTTCATTTGTTTTTTTCCTTGGATTAATCTGCTTTGCTTCCTTGCCTTAGTTGAGTACCCTTCTGTGTTAGGAGATTTATGGTGTTCAGTGTTACAGTCTCCTAAATTTTCTCCACTTGTTCTTTGTGTGTCCTTTATTTGGGCTCTCTGGTTGTATTCTGAATTAGTTTTGTATGTTGCTCCTTTCTTCCAGTCAAGACACTCCTTCTATTTTTTCTCACATAAATGAGGAGAAGGAGAATCAGAAAGCCTCAAGTATGAGTGAACAGTGTAACCCTATGTATATAGTTGCTGCATCTGCCTCTCTGTTCATCCTTAGTGATCCCTGATTGGTCCAGGTGGAGCTAGGACCTATAGGCTTATAGCAGGAAAAAAAGAAAAAAGAAAAAAGAGATAATAATAATAAGAAGAAAGGGTTTAGATGGTTTTTCACCCTTAATGCCTGATTCGTCCGGATGAAGCCAGGACCTGAAGGCTTTTAGCAGGAAAAAAAGAATATATATATATATGTGTGTGTGTGTGTGTGTGTGTGTGTGTATGTATATATATGTATATATATATAATGAGCAGAAAGGGTTTAGGTGGCTGTTCACCCTTAATGATCCCTGATTGGTCCAGGTGGAGCCAGGACCTGTGGGCTTATAGTAGAGAGGAAAAAAATATTTTAATTAAAAAAAGAAAAAGAAATAAAAAAAAGGAAAAATAACAAGAAAAAGAAAAAATAATATTAATAAACAAAGGGTTTAGGTGGCTATTCACCCCTTATGATTCCTGATTGGTCCACGTGGATCCAGGATCTGTGGGCTTTAACAGGAAGAAAGGAAGAAAAAAAAAAAAAAAAGGAAGGAAGGATAAAAAAAGAAAAAGGAAGAAAGAAAAGGATAAAGAAAGGGTTTAGGTGGCTGGGGAGGGGAGGAATACTTAGATTGAGGACTGGGAATGTGTTGTAGCCACAGAGTGAGTAGACTTTAAATCAACAGTAGGGGGAGGGTCTTGGGTATTTACGGGGAGGGGGGGATTAAGAATATGTGAGAAGTAGAGATTCTCCAAGATGGCGACAGAGTAGAGAGCACTGCTGATGGTGTTCTCAAGTACCAAAGCAGCTAGAGGACAGGATAAGGAGCGTGAGACGTCTTCAGGACCCTAGGGATTGGAACGGACTGCATCTGGACACAGGGGAACAGAGCCCAGAGGCAGAGGAGGCCAGCAGGACAGTAGGTGGGGTGTTGCCGACCGACCGGCCGGCGGGCCGAGGTCTGCTCTGGGCAGGGGCGGCTCTGCCCAGAGGGGCGCATTTGACTGGGGCCAACTCCGGGCTCGCTGGTGACTGGAAGTCTCAGCAGTGAGGTGCAGGCGGCGAGGGCGAACGCCGTAGGGAACCCGGAATTGAACTCTTGCAGGGGAGGGACTGCGTGAGAAACTCACTCCGGTAACGGGGAGAGGAGGCTCCGCGCGCGCGCGCGCGCGCGCGCGCGCGCGGGGCTAGAGGTGGAGGAGAAGAGTCCTGCGGGAAGCCAGAGCAGGGGAGCAGGAAGTGCACCGGCCGGGGCTGCGAGAGGGCCGAAAAATGGAGCTGCTGGGCTGCTGGGGAAACAGCAGCTAGGAGCCCCTGCAAGGGGGGAGGCCCAGCCCGGCGCAACCACACAAGCCCCCAGGCTCCGCGGGAAAATCCAAACGGCGAGCCGGAGAGCCGGCAAGCCGGGAACTTGTGGCCGAAGACCCGCCATTGCCGGAGACAAAGGCCGCACCGCCTACGCCTGGGAGGGGCTCATCACAGAGGCCGCGTAAAGGACTCTGCGGAGAGCTGATTGGTTTGGAGGCGTGGTGCTCGCCCCAGAAGGGCGGGACAGTGTAGGCGGACCCTGGACAGTGTTGACTGACAGGCCCGGCCTCCTCCCGGAACTGCAGGGGTGGGGCCAGTCGTCACAGGGACCGGCAAAGTTGCGGGCTGCCCTGCAGAAGTGCTGGGGGCTGTCCTGAGCAGGAAACTCTGCCAGGAGTGGGAGGGGGCTGCCTGCCGGCTCCAGAACATCGGCAGCCCTAAAACCCAGCCAGGCTGCTGAAGGCCCAGCCTACCTGGAGGCGGACACTCAGAGTCAGCCCTACTGTGACAATCAGAGGCCCTGCCACGCGCCAAGACCGGCTAGAATATAGACCATAGACTGTAAAGTCCTGACCAAGAAAAAGAGGCAGCATCAGGAAAGGGATTGCTGCCAATCTCAAGTACCTGAATTATACAGAGAGCAATATGAACTATTAAGCCCCAACATATCCTTTGCAAAAGTTACTCCTCACATATTCTTAAACCCCCCTGTACCTCAATCTACCTAAATACCCAAGACCCTTCCCTACTCTCGAATTAAAGTCTGTTCACTCTGTGGCTATAACACATTCCCAGTCCTCAATCTAAGTATTCCTCCCTTCCCCAGCCTTTCAAAACCCATTCTTTATTCTTTTCTTCCTTCCTCTTTTTTTTTTTTTT
>PVIW01018418.1:0-11674 GCA_004026585.1 Noctilio leporinus | reverse complement strand
GACAACTCACTGAGGAAGATATACAAAGGGCCCAGAGGCATATGAAAGAATGCTCAACATCGCTAGTCATCAGAGAGATGCAAATTAAAACTGCATTAAGATACCACCTCACACCTGTCAGAATGGCAATCATCAGCAAATCAACAAACAACAAGTGTTGGCGAGGATGTGGGGCAAAGGGAACCCTCATATACTGTTGGTGGGAATGTAGGCTGGTGCAGCCACTGTGGAAAACAGTATGAGGTTTCCTTAAAAATCTAAAAATGGAACTGCCATTTGATCCAGCAATTCCACTACTTGGACTATACCCAAAGAATCCTGAGACACCAATTTATAAGACCCTATGCACACCTATGTTCATAGCGGCACTATTTACAATAGCCAGGTGCTGGAAACAGCCTAAGTGCCCATCGGTGGATGATTGGATCAAAAAACTTTGGTACATTTACACAATGGAATTCTATGTAGCAGAAAGAAAGAAGGAACTTGTACCCTTTGCAACAACATGGATGGAACTGGAGAGTATTATGTTTAGTGAAATAAGCCAATCAGTGAAGGACAGGTATCATATGATCTCAGCCATTACGGGACAATAATGAGCAAAACTAACAACAAGCAAAACAGAACCAAGTGTATGAATACAAGGAATCGGCTTGCAGTGGTCAGGGGGAAAGGGGTTGGGGGGAGGGGGGAGGCAGAGGCAAAGAAGGGGAGCAGCTTAGACACGAACCTAGTATAAAGGAACCATGGACATAGACAACATGTGGGATTGACTTTGTTTGGAAAGGGTGGGTTGGGAGAGGGACAGAGGGGAGCAAAAAAGCGATGGATGTAATACAACAACAATAAAATTAAATAAAAAAAAAGATACCATAAAAGTCATAATGTGCCATTTTAATGAGGATATTGATAAATTTGTTAATGAATACCATCAATGAGAGTATCTAAGATTAGTTATTGCCTAAGAACTAGGTAATGAAGTGTAAAGTAATCTTTCCAGCTTACATGTGAAAGAAGTCTGATAGCAGTTTTATCAAATTTGACCACAATCCTAAAACTTTACATGACATGATTAATAATGAGTTGTTTAGATGAAAAATGCTGTTTTAAACTAGTAATGATAAGAAGAAATGCCCAACTATCATAGTACAATTACAAAGCAATCATCTCTATTCTTTCCATAGACAGTTATATTAGGAAATCATTGTCTTATGATGTAGCAATCAACAAAGTATGAGGGAAAACTTGTATAAAGAAAAGTACTATAAAGGTGTTCAAGCCATGATTTAATAACAGTGTTGCTTTTATAGATTAAAAATATTTTCAGGGGAGAACCAAGATGACAGAGGAGTAAGCGGGTATGAGGCAAAACTTGTATAAAGAAAAGTACTATAAAGGTGTTCAAGCCATGGTTTAATAACAGGGTTGCTTTTATAGATTAAAAATATTTTCAGGGGAGAACCAAGATGACAGAGGAGTAAGTGGAGCTACACCAGTCTCCTCCCAACACCAAACTGGAATTACAAATTAATTAGGGAGAAATCATCCAAAATAACCACAGAACACCAACTGGAGAAAAGTCTTATTACCACAGACAGAACAGAAGAGCCAATTCATCACAACGTGACCAGTAGGAAGTGTGGAGACACAAGAGGTTCCCATGGGTGGCAGCTGAATGGACAGAGAAACATTCCAGCAGCAGTGGGTTCCACCTGAGAGGGGTTGGATCTAAACCTCCAACTGGGCTTCCCAGCCTACAGCAGCAAAGCTGAGAGTAAAACAGCACCCAGCTGTGAAAAGCAAAAAAGCTGCCAGATTTAGCTGGCTTGACAGAGAGAGACGGAGTTCTTAAAGGGACCACATAGGAAAATACAGAGGCACCCACCTACCCTGGGCTCCAGCAGAGAAAGGGCACAGTGGACTAGAGACACTTGGGGAAAGTTTGGGTCAATGGCTTTAGGGCGAGAGTTGAGGGAGCAACCCATGAATCCAGGGTTGACCCATCACCCATACAGCCTACAGACTACCCTTCTCTAAAGGGTAAGAACCTGAGGGCAAGCTACAGCCCCGCCCATAGGAATTAATCTGCCCCACCCAGCAGAGCCTAAACCTGACCTCAGATAACAGGCTGATTGGATTAACAACTAAAGGAGACAGAAAAAGACAGTGGATTTCTGGTAGTCTCCAACTGGCTGACTAGGCCCAGACTAGGACACCAGCTGACATCACCAAGCACAGATCTAGGAAGTAAACAAAGTGTACCTCTACACCACAGAAGGTCACACCACTAAGAGAGTAAATCAAAGCAGACCAATCTAAGAAGCAGAAACCAACAAGAGCCACCTAAAATGGGGAGACAAAGAAACCCTCAGCAAATGGAAAGGAGGAACCCCTAAGAAGAATGCAAAATGAAATAGAGGCAAGCACCTTATCAGACATGGAATTCAAAATAATGATGATAGAGAAGCTCAATGAGCTTAGTGAGTTCAAAGACAACTACAAACAACTCCAGGGGAACTATAAAGAACTCCAAGGAAGCTACAAGGAACTTACTGAGAACTACATGATCATTAAAAGGGACATAGATACCATTAATAAGAGCCAGGAGCAAATGAAGAATATTATTTCTGAATTGAAGAACACAGTAAAAGGAATCAAAAGCAGACTAGAGAAAGCAGAGGATCAGATCATTGAGCTGGAGGTCAATGTAGAAAAGAATTCCCAGGCATTTCAAGAGAATGAAAAAAGACTGAAAAAGAATGAAGAGGTTTTAAGAGAGCTGCAGGACAACATGAAACATAATAATATCCATATTATAGGGATATTAGAAGGAGGCGAGGAGGAGCAAGGGATAGAAAACCTCTTTGAAAAAGTAATGACAGAAAACTTCCCTAACTTGAGGAAAGAAAATGTCATGTAAACTCAGGAACCACAGTGACCCAAGGAAGATGAACCCAAACTGGCCTACTCCAAGGCACATCATAATGAAAATGGACAATTTCAAGACAAGGAGATTATTCTAAAAGCAGCAAGAGAAAAACAGCTAATAACATACAAGGGGGCTTCAAAAATGTTATCAGCTGATTTCTCAACATAAACACAACAAGCCAAAGGGGAATGGCAAAAAATATTTCAAGTAATGAAAAACAAAGGCCTGCAAACAAGAATACTCGACCCAGCAAGGCTTTCATTCAAAATGGAAGTTGAAATAAGGAGCTTCCCAGACAGAAAAAAAATCTAAAATAATACATCTCCACAAAAACCAGCATTGCAAGAGATGTTAAAGGGTCTGCTTTAAGAAGATGAAGAAACAGATAGACAGGAACACAGGTACAAAGTTAAATGGATTAAATGCACGGATCAAAAGATATAGGGCAGCTGAATGGATAAGAATCAACTTTAACTTATGAATGTATCTTGTTATAAATAGATTTTACTAAATAAGGTACAATTTTGTATATTACTTATATTTGCGTTACTGCAGGTTAAGTTTTCTTAGATTGGAATCATTTCACAATATGGGAAAATCAAGTTACTTGCAATAACTCAGAAAAATCTAATGCAGTTAAGGAAGAAGAAAAAAGAAAATGTGGATGTTTATTACATAGAAGACATGCTATCTTTCTTATTCACTGCTATAAAATATGTGCTAATTTGTAGGTGTGTAATATATAGATTTTGTTAGCAATTTATGTTTTAAATAGCAACCAACTGGTCATGGGGGTGTTGTGAAATCTGTCAATCTTTAGTTTAGAAAAGATGCTGAGAATGAAGACCAATTTGGAGGGAAGTTGCAAACTACTGAACTAAATGATTCATGTACATAGATAACATATATTCTCATATTAGCATGTAAATTAGATGAGATTCCTTTCAACTAAATCAGGGAAATCTACATTTCCAGTTATGAAGGCCCCCAAACTGGGGATGCTTTGGAAAAGGAATGAATGCTATAGTAAACTTTATTATTGAAATGTGAACATACCTAATCTCTACCTCAACAGACTCTTAAATATTTCAGGGGTTAGTTTGGAACCACATAGAAAGTCAACGACAAATTCAAAAAATAGCTAGAATACTATTCTACAAAATTATTTAAATCCTAGGGCTTTTTATTTTTTACTTCAACTTAGTAGACATAATAATTTCTACTCTGGGGACTGGCTGAGCACTGCAAGTGTCATTATTCTTGAAGGCTTCAACTTGTAAAACATGTAAAGGAAAAACAGAGGGTATTGAAAGAAGTAAGAACTATGAAAAGCCCAAATAAATAAATAAATAAATAAATAAATAAATAAATAAATAAATCTACTATTTAAGATGGAAAACTCCAAAAAGAATAAGTTGTAGGTCCAGTAGCTTAAAATAAAGTTGAGTTTTATTATGGGAATGGGGAGGACCTGACTCAAAAACCAAATTCATTTATTACTATGGGTTTGTCACTGTCTCTAGGACAACTTTCACAATAGTGAGTTCTGCAACACACCATTTCTGTAATATATTTCACAAAAATAGCATTCCAAAGTAAAATAAGTGTTAGAGAAGATAAAAATCTGCTTAATATTGCTACAATATATCTAAAATACTATCATTTAACATGTAATAATTATTTAAGCTATTGGCATATTTTAAGTTTTTTGTATTAACTCTTCAAAATCCAGTATGTAGTTTAAATATGTGTGAAAATATGTAAGTGTATTTTTGCAAGTGTTTGGTAATATTGCAATTCATATTACTTAAAATAGTAATTCTTTAATCAAATGAATTAACATAGGCATTTAGGAATAATGAAAAGAAAATTTTGTATTAATATGACTTGAGAAGCTGACAGAGGGTAGTAAGTAAATGGTGAATTATCTGGATGTGAAAGGGAAAAGAAAAGTACACATTAGTGGTTACAGAATAGATAGGGATGCTATCTATAGAGAAGCCAAAGAACTTATATGCATGAGTCATGAACATGAACTAAGAGGGGCATTGCTGGAGGAAATTGGGTACTGGGTGGAGGGGGGCAAAGGGGGGAAATTTGGATAACTGCAATAGCAAAATAAATAAAGTATATTTATTTATATGCGGCTCAGTTAGTTGCAGCATTGTCCCATACAAGAGGAAAACCCCACTGCTTCTCTCTCTCTCTTCTCTACCCTCCCCCCACCCTCTCTCTCTCTCTCAAATCAATAAGTATGTCCTTGGGTAAGATAAAACATGTTTTCCAGCTTTGTAAAATTTAAAGTTTGTTGAGTTTTCTTTTTTCTTTCTAAATATATTTGTCATGTCTAGTATTGCATTAAACTATTATAGTATTTACCTTAAAGAAGGATCCAAACCATATAGGTTTTAGAACCCACCAAACCAAGATGTACCCCTGATCTAACCACTCATTACCCATTTAAAATTATCTCCCATTACTTCCCATTATGAAGCCCACACAGTAATTAAAACAACTTTTATTCATGTTGGTCAAGATGGTTTTGTTATCATACCTCAAACATATCATGTTGGTACCTGCCTCTTTTTTACTCAGTTTAGCTTATCATCATCAATCCTTAGGTTACTGAAATATGTAATGTTCTTCATCCTTAAAGAGTTACTCAAGAGCCATTATGTGTAAAAGTTTTCCTTGATTTGATAATCCCTCCTCAGATGCAATTGCTCAATCTTTTCTCTGAATCAGTTTCCACTTTACATTAACTTGTAGGAGTTAAGCATTACAAGGCAATCCTTATTAGGCTGTTATTGTTCGCAAAAAAGGAGGAATCTGCCCTGGCTGGTAGCACAGTGGATGGGGTCCACTGTTTGCAGGTTCGATTCCCCAGCCAGGGCACACAGCAGGGTTGCAAACAAGGTCTCCAGTCAGGTCTGTGGCTGGGGGCAGGGTTGCAAACAAGGTCTCCAGTCAGGTCTGTGGCTGAGGGTAGGTGAAAAGCAGCCATACGTTGATGTCTCTCTCCCTCTCTGCCTCTCTCCCTTCCCCTCCTTCTAAAAATAATGAAATAAAATCTTAAAAAAAAAAAAGGAGGAATCTTCTTTAGTTTAGTTTCTGTCAGAATGCCTGGTACATTATTTTCCTCATGCTGGGCTTTTAAATACTGTTGGTAAAATCAGTAGGCGGGTATGCAGTGAAATTCTAATTTTAGAACACGATGTAATTTCACCTCTATGAAGCTATATTTTTTCTGTCTACTAAAGCCCAAATTGCTTTTTTTCCATTAAAAATTCCTTGTGCATTATTATCTGTATCTTGATCATTTATCATATAACATCAATTATTATATATTGTCAACATTTGAATTGGGTGGGAACCCATGACATAAACTTCTTTGGGGTCTCTCATAGAGCCTTGCTATTCAATTGAATCATTGAACTGCATTTGAAGGACATTTTATTTATTTCTTCACTATAAAATATTCTTCTACCTATTTTCATTGATGATAAAATGTAACATTCACAATCATTGTCATAACCTTCCAACACCTGTACAGTCATTTACTTATTATTTTCTCTCAACATATGCACATATATGAAACAAATAGAAAGTCAGAATTGCTGGTCACAAAGAGAAGTTATGATTTATAGCTTCTGTCAAATGCTCTGACCCCAAGCCTGCTTCCTGTTTATCAAACAGGAACATTAATAAATCTTGGAAAAATGTTAAATAGTCATTAGCACAAAATTGAGACTTTCTCCTTAAGATAATTCATTCATTCATGTAATTGGTATTTATTGTCCTGTTACGTACCAAAATACTCAAGATACCTGGTCTCATTAGAACCCTTCTAGGAGAAGAGAAGTGAGAAAAATAATCAACATAAATAAGCACACAAGTTAATTTGAGCTAGAACAAATTCATTGAAGAAAATAAAATTAAGTAATATGAAAGAGTGACTGGGATGAGATTCACTTTTATAGGAATAAAAAATAAAAAGAAGGTTGTTAAGGAAATAGCTTTCTCACTGTTATTATTCTTAGAGAGAGGGGAAGGGAGGAAGGCAGGGAGGGAGAGAAACATCAATGTATGGTTGCCTTTGACCTCCCTCCAGCTAAGGACCTGGCTGGAGACCTGGCTTGCAACCTGGTTTGTACCCTGACTGGGAATCGAACCAGCAACCTTTGAGTTCACAGGCTGGTGCCTATCTACTGAACCACTAGCCAGGGCCTTGAATTATTATTTTTAAAGGCACTATCTATTATCAACAGAAATAATCCTTGTAGATGATCGAGGTACTTTTTTTTTTTTTTTTTTTTTTAACATTTTGGCAAACTCTAGACCATGTTTACATTTTGGAGTAGATAGATCTAGATAAAGGCCATAGTTCTACCACTTACCAGCTATAAAATATTAGCCAAGTTACCTACACTCTCTAAGCATATTTCCTTATCAGAAAAATCAAAATAAAATAAAAAATAAAAATCACAGGATTGTTATAAAGATTTAAAAAGATAAAATATATAGATAATATATTTAGCAAAGTGCCTGGCTCCCAATCTTTTGTAGAAGCCTTAAGATAATTTCACCATTTAGCAACTGTCTGTTTCTTTTAGTTTAAAGAGAAAAGGGTGGGGTAGAATTTGGTAGTTAAAAATTGACAGAGGGTGTACATGTTTTACCCCCATACCTTGCCATCAAGTGGCATGCTACATTGAAAACTGGTCTTTGACAAAATTCTGTCAAGTCTACAAATACTTATAGGCAAAAAGGTGTTAATAATTGCTTATAGTTCAGGTTAATTTCCACTCTGCTTTGAGATAAACAAACCAACAACCTCTTGGGCAGACACAAGGACTTTTCTACAGCATGATCATTCAACGTGGTAGTCTTACTAGGTAGCAAGGTCCTCGGTGAAGTGGTGGGATACAAAATCAATGGGTGTTTGACATTGAGCTCTGCACATTAATATAGTTTGCTGGGCTTCCCAGATTCTTATACCCAGTTCTCATAAAG
This sequence comes from Noctilio leporinus, assembly GCA_004026585.1. Classification (NCBI taxonomy): domain Eukaryota; kingdom Metazoa; phylum Chordata; class Mammalia; order Chiroptera; family Noctilionidae; genus Noctilio; species Noctilio leporinus. Next base: position 3,732 of record PVIW01018418.1, on the reverse strand, counting down.
GTAGCCAACCCATATTGTCTTTCTGAACAGCCATCTCTCCTGAACGCCACTAATGAAACATTTTTAACAGCTTATTCTAAGTAAAAAATTCTAGTGTGTATTTTGACAAAAATATTGAAAATTGTAAATGACTATTTGTTTTGTTTATTCCAACTTAAAGTACTTCAAATGTGAACTGCCCCTACAGTGAAGCTGTCTTAATTTGTACATACATTTATATCATACTGTATACAGTATTCTGAAGTATTTTTAAAGTAAAATACTCCATCATATAATAATGCAGTAATACTAGCTGTTATTTTCAGTATAATCAATATAGGTAGAACTTTTGTTCTGACAATCAGCACTACTTTGAAAAACAATTATCCTATTATTGGATAATTACCTATTCTTTCCATCCCTAATAACTCTGTGAAAGTAAACAGAGATGTTAGGAAGAGCTGATCAACTTTCTGGTCACCAGTTAATCACAATGGTAGCCTTAATGAACCCATAAGCCATGTTCAGTGAACAGTAGGTGTTTAATATATATGTGCTTTTGTACAGATGAGAACAGTACAAACATACTGATTGTTATTATTATGATGACTGCTCCTATTTTAAATGAAAAGAGAAAATGAATATTTCTAGTTTACTTCTATCATTTTCATCCAGTCTAACTCATTTATAGTAAAAACAGCATAGTGTATACTAGAAATACAAAAAGCACTCAACTCAGCTCTGCCACTAATTATCTGTGCTATTATGCACAAATCACATCTTCTGTGCTTCAATTTCCCAATCTATAAAGTGTGGATTATACCTATCTCCCTTACTGGCAGAGCTGGTTTGAAAAGAGAATAAAGTTATAGATGAGGGCAGGTATTAAAAAATTGAATAGTTAGGGGGGAATGGGTGGGTGGGGAGGAGGACAGAGGGGAGCAAAAAGGGGATGAATGTAATACAACAACAATAAAATTAAATGTAAAAAATTTAATAGCACTACATTAATAGATACCACTATTATTAATATTTTTCTTTTTTTGAGAGTACAATTTTATTTAAATTATGTACTTAAAGTATAATTAGCAAATAAAATTGTAAAAATGAAAAAGAAATGCCTGGAAAGAAATGCTGACAAGGATTCTTTCTGGGCCAGGAAATGGGAGCCAAATAAAGACTTTCACAGCTATCATTACTTTTTACTAAATTTTAAAAATTTTTTGCTCTTGTTTCCATTTCAATTTTTTTCTAATCATTTTAAATAAAAGAGATGCAATTGCATTTGTCAAATCATGGTCAAATGGAAACAAAAGGTTGGTAACCAGTACATTAGTAAAAATCAAGGGGAACTTTGTGTGAGAATCAATTAGTTATATTAGGAATTTACAATAGAGTAGTATATATTATATTATTATTTATAACTTATGTGATACAACATTCTTATATCAATAAACCTACAAGAAACTTAGATACACATAATATATACACATATATCTTGACCTGGGAAGCTAGTTGTTTAACATTTGGTATACACTTAAAACACTGTAAATATCATTGAGATCTAACTAAGGGGAAGTTGAAATACATTAACTTTGGCTCAGGGAGATGTATTTACAAGGTTTGTGGTTATTTCCATGTATAGCTAAGTTATTGTTAGCCATAGCCATATACATTTAGGAAAGGTGTCTATAATTATTTCTCTTCCTACTTGCTAACTTAATACAATGATATAAAAGTGCACGCCAAAGATTATATTGTGATCTGAACATACACCAATGCCTAGCAGGGTTTGTGGGCTGAGGTTGTGAAAAGAAGCCCAAAGTTAGTCTGTGGGAAAGTCCTCCAGTTACAAGCCATGAATACAATTAGCAGAGAATTAGGATATGCTTGAAATCTAGAAAAATGCAAAATTCTTCCTTGTCAGGAACATGTATAATATTTGAGGATTTACAATAATAAATTTATACTTAAAATGGTCATTTAATTTAGAAAAGAACTGTTTAAGCTGCTGTATGTGAAGACCTCTGCAGGAAAAAAAAAAAAAGAAAGAAAGAAAAGAAAAGAAAAAAGAAAAGGAAGAAAAGGGAAGGGAAGGAAAGGGAAAGGAAAAGGCATCAGTTGAGCCAAGAATGAACCATCTAAATGAATCACAAGTTCTCCCTCATTTTCTCTGACAATGGCATCTAATACTTATCATAAAGAATAAATTACTATCTTACACTTAGAGGATACACACACAATATCTACTATTTAATATTGAATAGTTCTTCAAATAGAGCAGGGGCTAAATGTACTAACTATTTTTTTAAATTTCATTCAGTTTTTTTATTATAAGCCCTAAATATGTATACAAATCTTTTAAATTTAATTTTATTGTTATTGTATTACATTTATCCCCTTTTTACTCCCTTGTCTTCTTCCAAAACCACCCACTCCCCACCAGTCAACCCCACATATTGTCCATGTCCATGGTTCTTCCATACTAGTTTATTCACTAAACAGATCCCCTTTTTGGCCTCCTTCTCCCTTCACCCTCCTCCTCACATCCCACTGAAGGCTTATTCATTGTATTCATGTATCTGGTTCTGTTTTGCTTGTTGTTTATTTTGTTCATTATTGTCCTGTAATGGGTGAGATCATATGGTATTTGTCTTTCACTGACTGGATTATTTCACTAAGCATAATACTTTCCAGTTCCATCCATGTTGTTGCAAAGGTAAGGAGTTACTCCTTTATTTCTGCTGTGTAGTATTCCGTTGTGTAAATGTACCAAAGTTTTTTGATCCAGTCATCCAGTGATGGGTACTTAGGCTGTTTCCAGCACTAAACTATTGTAAATAGTGCTCCTATGAATATAGGGGTACATAAGTTCTTATGAATTGGTGTTTCAGGGTTCTTCGGGTACAGTCCTAGTAGTGGAATTGCAAAATCAAAGGCAGTTCCACTTTTAGTTTTTTTTTTTTTTTTTTTTTTTTTAATTTTATTATTGTTGTATTACATCCATCCCCTTTCCACTTTTAGTTTTTAAAAAAGAAAACTCATACTATTTTCCATAGTGGCTGCATCAGCCTGCATTCCCGCCAACAGTGCACCAGGGTTCCCTTTGCCCCACATCCTCACCAACATTTGTTGTTTGTTATTTCTTTCTTTCTTTTTTAAATTTTATTGTTGTTGTATTACATCCATCCCCTTTTTGCTCCCCACTGTCCCCCTCCCCACCCACCCATTCCCCCCAAAGTCAATCCCAACTGTTGTCCATGTCCATGGTTCCTTTATACTAGGTTCTTGTCTAAGCTGCTCCCCTTCTTTGCCTCTGACTCCCCCTTCCCCCCAAACCCGTTCCCCCTGACCACTGAAGGCCTATTCCTTGTATTCATACACTTGGTTCTGTTTTGCTTGTTGTTAGTTTTGCTCATTATTGTCCCGAAATGGGTGAGAACATATGATACCTGTCCTTCACTGACTGGCTTATTTCACTAAGCATAATACTCTCCAGTTTCATCCATGTTGTTGCAAAGGGTACAAGTTCCTCCTTTCTTTCTGCTATATACAATTCCATTGTGTAAATGTACCAAAGTTTTTTGATCCAATCATCCACTGATGGGCACTTAGGCTGTTTCCAGCACTTGGCTATTGTAAATAGTGCCGCTATGAACATAGGTGTGCATAGGTTCTTATGAATTGGTGTTTCAGGATTCTTTGGGTATAATCCAAGTAGTGGAATTGCTGGATCAAAAGGCAGTTCCATTT
>PVIW01018417.1:0-11678 GCA_004026585.1 Noctilio leporinus | reverse complement strand
CTAGAACTTCCAAGACAATGTTGAATAGAAGTGGAGAAAGTGGGCAGCCTTGTCTCGTTCCTGATCTTAGGGGAAAAGCTTTCAGTTTTTGTCCATTAAGTATGATGTTGGCTTCAGGTTTCTCATAGATGGCCTTTATGATGTTGAGGTATGCTCCCTCTATTCCCATTTTGCTGAGGGTTTTTATCATAAATGTTTGTTGCACTTTATCAAATGCTTTTTCAGCATCTATTGATATGCTCATATGGTTTTTATCTTTCAATTTGTTGATGTGGTGTATTACATTGATTGATTTTTGAATGTTGTACCATCCTTGCATCCCTGGGATGAAGCCCACTTGATCATGGTGTATGATCTTTGTAATATACTGCTGAATCCGATTAGCCAATATTTTGTTGAGAATTTTAGCATCTATGTTCATTAGAGATATTGGCCTGTAGCTTTCTTTCTTAGTTGTGTCTTGCCCTGGTTTTGGGAGCTTTTGCACAATTTTTAAAGTCTCAGAAAAGAAAGTGGTGAGTAGTTGGTAACATAAGGATGGAATGGCTGCTAATAGATTCTAAAAGCAATAAGGTGGTCTAGAAAATGCCCCTGAGGGGCAAATACCTCCCTGGCTCTGTCCCCTACTCCCTCCACCAAGGCAGCTCCAGAGATGGCCAGCAAGACATTGCTCAGGGTGAGTGCCCTGGGAAGGTCCCTGGCTGGGCCCCCTCTGGCCCACACAGTCATCACCACTCAACCAGCCAGCTGAAGAAGTTCCAGCTGCTTCTCTCCTGAGGCAGGACTAGCCCAGGGCAGAGAAGGACCTGGATCAGCCAGATTCCTGAGACTCGTGCTTTAATTGCAGGCTGTGCACTAAAGGCGCCTCATTGTGCCCACTGGATGCTGGAAGGAGCAGAAGGAGGTGAGACAGAGCTGATTGTTAAACCCCTCTTTCCCCCTCCCCAAGGAGCCCTCCCAGAGGAACCTCCCATTGCTCACATCTCTGGCCAGACCTGCAGGTGCCTGACGAATTCTGCGATATGACTAACTGCATGTTCTCAGGAATCTGACAGTGCTATTTGTTCTTTTTAAAAACATTATTAAAATACATGTTTATTTTTATACAAAAGTAATAAATGCTGTGTTAGGAACCTTGTCTGAAAATGCTGAAAACCTCACATTACAAGCCCCAGACATGTGTCCCATCTCTTTGCACCCCAAAAGAAAGCAAGTTTCTCTCTCAAAACTGCTCTAAAAACCAAAATGATCCAATGGGCTTGCATAGGACATACGTGGGCCATGGGTCTCTTCTTGAACTCATCATGATCACCAAGGGGATGAAACACTATGGTTGGCTGGACCTGCATCGTGTGATATTTCTGCAGTCTTGCCTGCAAAAATCTACATTGAAAGAGAGGGTGGTGATTACTGAAGAACCACTATTGTTCAGCATAAACCATAGAAAATTTCAGAAAGCACAGAGAAAAATGAAAAACAGGCATTATTCCCCCAAGAGAGCCTTCCCTGACAAATCCACTGGGCTCTCTTTTCATACATGAGAAAACTCATTCAAGCTCAGAGGATCCCCCACCCAGCAATGTGACAGTGATTCAAGTAAGAACATAAGAAAGGAGAGAAACGCAAAGGGAATTTTGGAGAGACAATGAGCCTGGCTGTCCATGTGCACCTACTACAGTCAGGCCATCGCCATCTTCCTGGATAAATTTCTGCTCCTCTCAATACCTCCACTCACCCATCCATCCATCATCAATGTATTTATCCATTAATGTGGCCATCCACATATCCCTCCCTCCATCCATCCTGGCACCTCCCTGTCCAATAATTAATTATCTGTTAAACCCTGAAATCAAACTACCTAGTCCTGGAACCCTGTTTAAATCCAGGTTCCAACACTTTTCAGCTGTACAACTTTGGGCAAGTTACTTACCCAATCTGTGTCTCTATAACAGGAGGAAGGAGGACAATAACAGTTTCTACTGCGTAAGATTGATTTTGAGGACAAAATGGAGTAAGGGCCTGGCTAAGGGCCTGACTCACAAAAGAACATGGGTAGAGTTTTCTAGCATTAGGTTTCTGTTGTTTTTATAACATCAGGTATTTTTTATTATCAAACATTAGCCAAGCTGCCTATAGGTTACTAAATGGGTTAAGATTGGACCAGCACTGCCAATTACAACTTTTCCTTCTTTGCTGCCCTTGAGGCAAATTCTGGCTACAAAGAACTACGAGAACCACAAGGAAATGTCCTCCAGGACTTACTGATAAAAAATAAACAGACAAACAAATAAACAAAAACTACTGTATCTTTATTTTTTCAAAAGGCAGCTCAGGCTTTGCAACTCCTAAAGGTCCTTGGGACCTGGCTCCTAGATCTGCTATTGCTGATTCAAATTTCCCGGCTTGGAGCTAGGCACCTGAGAAATAGCTAAACTGGACTACAGGGAAGCCCCATTTTAATGCAGGTCTAGGGAGTGGACAGGCTTGGTGGAGAGTTTATGGAAACTGATGGGTTTGCAGAAAACCTGGGGAGCCCAGAGGGCCTCCTTGTCACTTCTTCCCCCTGAGGCAGAGATGTCAGGAATGAGGTGAGGATTTGAGAGGTTACTAGCTGCTTCTCCAGATGAAACACTGGAGTTGGATTTCTGAACCAACTTGAAATCTTGAAATCTTGGTTTAATGTTCCAGGCTCTCACTAGTGATGGATGCAGCTCATGAAATAGGGGAGATTATTGTGGATCAAAAAGGGCTTCTGTGGAAAGTCACCTCCCTGGGTGATCTGAGCATAAATTCCTAGCTGGGCAGGTCATGGTGGGTAGTCATGCCCCAGGCCTCGAACTCTAGTGAAAGGCTTATCTTCTCCTTAAGCAAGCCCTGCCCATTGTTCTTGTACACCCAGGTTAACACACCTGGGAGATCCAGAGTCATCTTCCTCTTCAGACCCCTCAGAGGCTAACCCCCCTCACAGGAGCACATGATCTTGTTAACTATCCTACCTTACCTTCTCCCACCTTCATGTAATCTTCCTCACTGGAATTCCTCTTTAATTCCAAATGTATAAAAGAAACTGCAAACCGTCATTTCTTAGAAGCATTTTTCTCAGCCTATTGAGATCTTGCCTCCAAACATCTTCTGGCTCAAATAAATTACTATAACATTTTTCTACAGATTTGGAGATTTTTATGTTGACACTGTAGTTGCCCTGAGCACCTTATTCCAGAGGCTTTGCTCTGGGACTGAAAAGAAAGAAAAACAACAGAATCAGGGTTTGGCAGGACCTGAATCAAGGGTCAATCTATGACCAGAGCAGGGCCCTGCCCATAGTCAGGGTCAGGGGTCAATCTGTGGTCAGGATCAGGGTTCAATCCAGATTAGGGCCAGGCCCAATGCGTGAGCAGGCCCCTGGTCCTGATAACCCTGCCTGCTATTGGTGGAGGCTCCTTCCTTGACTGCAGGATGGTCTTGACCTTCTCCTGCCATCTGACCCTTTCGGTCATTTCTATGTCATTTTTTTTTCTTTTTTATTGATTTGAGGGAAAGAGATGTGAAATATTCATTTGTTGTTCCACTTATTTATGCTTTCACTGGTTGCTTCTTATATGTGCCCTGACCAGAAAATGAACCCTGACCAGAGAATGGTGCAATGCTCTAACCAACCAAGCCATAAGGCCAGAGCTCCATATCATTTCTGATAGTTCTCTTCCTTTGAAGCTCCTACCACCTGATATATCATCCCTGTCCTGCTTGCCCACCTCACCCACTATCATCCAAGGCTCTTGCTCGCATCCTCTGAAGACTTCAGCCACAGCACCCTGTTTTCTTCTTGTGTTTGTGTTTTGTTTTATCTTATTTTGTTTCCATTGTGGCAGATACCCCAGTTCACTCCAGCCTTGGAGTGAAATGAAATGTCCAGATGCATCTTGCTTTAGGCATCAGTGGACCCAGATGTGCAATTACTGGGGCTCCATCCATCCTTTTCCCCACTTCCCTGATTTCCTTGCCTTCATGCTTAGACCACTTTTCTTATACAGTGGGAAGATGGTTTTCCCCAGAAGTCCTTCTTCCCTCAGCTTTCATAAACTAAATTCACCTGGAGATTCTGATTGGTCATGGTTGGATCGTATGTCCAACTCTGAACCAATTGCTGTTGCTGGAGGATGGAGTACTCTAGCTGGCCATGTCTGTATCACATACCTATCCCTAATAAGGGTGCATTCTGCCCAAGTCACATGAATTCCTGAAGAATGGTGGCTGAACAAACAAGCATAGATTCTAACCTTGAGCAAACTGAACGTGAACTGTGAATGACCCACTTAGTCAGGAGACAAATTCCTTGAGTTCTTCCTTTCCAGAAGCTTTCATCTCCATTCCTCTGTAGCCACCCACTCCCAAGGCTATCTTTTGGGTATGTACATACCTCCCATTTCTCCACTTTCCCTACTCTGTCATCCCCCACCCCTGTTTCTTGACCCAACACAAATTTCAGGACCCTTTCAGTCTTTTCTAGACTCCCAACTCATCAACCCTATTCCTTATTCTCTTTCCATCCTAGATATCAATGTTCAAGCATTTCAACCTCTCCCTCCCATTGTTGTCATCTTTTACCTCCAAACCCTGGTCCGACCAAATGGGAGTTTCTCTCTTCCTGCTAATGGACTGTCCAGTGGGGACAGTCATGGTTTTGTGCTATTGTACACATTTATGGTAATGGCAGTGACATCATGTGACACTTCTCAAACTTTAATGTGCCTGTGACTCACTTGGGGATCAAATTTAAAACACAGACGCTGATTGCTTAGGTCTGGGGTGAGGTATATGGTTCTAACGAACTCCCAGGTGAGGTCAAAGCTGCTGAACAGCCAAATTTTAACAGTCCTCCACTTCAGTGTTGCTCCAGCCTCCATCCAGGAAAGGACCATCTGAGACATTCATTAAATATAAGGACTATCAAGTCTCTTCCTGGACTTTCTCATTGAGCAGGTATAGACCAGAGGTCCAGACACTCTGTAATTTTAACACATTCCCAGTGACTTAACTCCTCGGGTCACTGGGATTATGGTGATTAGGTTGCATGACCTATTTTTGCTTCCAGGTTTCCCCTGTCATCCAAAAGGTCCACATACCCTTCACCTTCATCAGGTATGATGGCCTCTCAGAGAGATCCCATGTGAGTTGGTGTAAACTCTTCTATCAAACTTTAGTTGTATCTCCTTGTGCTTTTGTTCCTTCCCAAGTCTTGGAGAAAGAGGCACCTCCTCCCCTTGGCCCATCCCAATGCCGTCCTCAGCCCCCCTTGTTCAGTGGTAGCTCCCATCCTGCCCTCCTTCAGCCTCCGCCACTCTCCTGGCCCCTTTGCTGCTGCAAAAACTCTTGTGCCCCCAAATCCCTCTTTAATTATTCCCTAACTTCCTCCTCTTTCACCACCATGGCTTTTTTGGGTTTGTTTTTGTTTTTGTTTGTCACCTCTATCTATAATCTACACCACCATCAGTTAAAGAGTGATATTTTAAAAATAAATAAGCTTATTTTTTAAAAATTTAACCTCTTTTATTTTGAAATCATTTTAGATTTACAGGTGAGTCCAAAAAATGGTAAAAATTTTTTGTATCCCCTTCATGCACCTTCTCCTGAGGTTAACATCTTATAGAACCAGGCATATTGGCCAAAATGAAGAAACTGACATTGCTTAATACTATGAACTAAACTATAAGCTTATTTCAATTTGACCAGTCTTCCCATTAATGCCCCCAAAGTTTATTTTTTTAATTATACAAGGCCTACATTCATCAATTGTTCCTTTAGAAATTAAAAACTACACATGTAAAAAGAGAAAAAAAATCTAGGTCACCAAAACTATCACAACTAACATGTTGTTGTTTCTCCTACAATACTTTACCCATATAAACCTATATTTTACAAACATGCTCATCCTGCCCTGCAATCTGCTTTCTCCACTAAATACTATATGATAAATAGCCTTCCATTTTTAGTAATTATAACTCTAGATCATAATTTTTATTAAAATTTCTATTTTAATTTTTAATAGGCCATAGGTTCACATGGTTTAAAATTCAAAAGGTAGAAAAGAATATTTAGACTTCTGGACAAGATGGAGGCATAGGTAGGCACACTTTGCCTCTTCCCACAACCAAAAGAAGGATCACCTCAAAACTAAAAACAACCAGAACTACCAGAAAATTGAACTGCATGGAAGTCCAACAAGCAAAAATATAAAGAAGTAATATTCATCCAGACAGGTAGGAGGGGTGGAGCCAGGACAGAATGAACACAGTGTGGTGGTAGTGGCAGCAGCAGAAGGCAGCAACTGTGGCCAACCAGTGGAAAGAGCACATTATAAAAGTCAGGAGAGACGACACCTGGGGAGTGATCCCAGCCCCAGACCAGACTTCAAAGCTCATGGTTCCAATGCCAGGGAAAATAAAGCCTCATTACTTATGACTGTGAAAACCAGTAGGTATTGGCATGGCGGAAGAAACCACCAATATTCAGCAAAACCCTTTTGTTTAGAGGCCCTGGTTCTAGAACATCCAGAAACCCACTCACTCTGGGAACCATCATGACGGCAGCAGCTAGAGGGGTGCCAGTTGCATACAGGAAGTGGGGGAAGTGACCTGAAAAGGGGCAAGTGCTAAGAAAGCAATGTTGTTTCCTCTCAGACCCCTCCCCCACATACAGCATCAGTACATGGTGGAACCAGTCCCCTCACACTGACGAATACCTAAGGCTCTACCCCATACAACGTAACAGGTGGGACAGCGCTATCTAAGGCACAGAGCAAACACAGGAACCTGCCAAGTTGAGGAGACAGAGAAGTGTGGCCCAAAAGAGGGAGAAAAATCAAGGTTCCAGTGGGAGAACTAAGCAACGAGGAGCTAGCCAACCTAACAGACAAGGAGTTCAAAACACTGGTGATAAAGATGCACCCAGACTTGATGGATATGCTTGCATACAGCAAACACAGAAGGGAAGAAGTGAAGGCTATACTAAGTGAAACAAAGGAAAATCCACACAAAACCAATGATGAAGTGAAGGAAACCAGGGTTCAAGTCAATGATTTGGAACATAAGGAAAAAATAAACAATCAACCAGTACAGAATGAAGAAACAAGAATTCAAAAAAATGAGATGTTTAGGAACTTCTGGGACAACTTTAAACATGTGAACATCTGAATCATAGGGGTGCTAGAAGGAGAAGAAGAACAGCAAGAAATTGAAAACTTATGTGAAAAAATAATGAAGGAAACCTTCCCTAATTTGGTGAAGGTAATAGACATACAAGTCCAAGAAGCACAGAGTCCCAAATAAGCTAGACCCAAAGAGGACCACACCAAGACACACCATAATTAAAATGCCAAAGGTTAAAGATAAAAAGAATTTTAAAAGCAGCAAGAGAAAAGAAAAGAGTTACCTACAAAGGAGTGCCTATAAGACTGTAAGCTGATTTCTCAAAAGAAACTTTGCAGGCAAGAAAGGGCTGGCAAGAAATATTCAAAATGACAAAAAGCAAGGACCTACAACCATAATAACTTTATCCAACAAAGCTATCATTTGTAATGGAAGAACAGATAAAGTGCCTCCCAGGCAAGGTAAAGCTAAAGGAGTTCACTATCACCAAGCCCTTATTATATGAAAAAGAGGAATAAAACTATGAACATTAAAATGACAACAAACAACTATCAACAACAGGACCTTAAAAAATAAAAACAAAAACAAACTAAACAAACAAGAAGAACAGGAACAGAATCGTACATATGGAGATCATTTGGAGGTTTATCAGCTGGGAGGGGAAAGGGGGAGAAATAAGAAAATGGTGCAGGGATTAGGGAACATAATTGGTGGGAACAAAATAGACAGAGGAAGTTAAGAATAATATAGGAAAGTGGGAAGCCAAAGAACTTATATACACAATCCATGGACATGAATTAAGAGGGGTTTGATTGCTGGAGGGAAGCGGGGTGCTAGGCAGAGAAGAACAAAGAGATAAGAAGCTGGGACAACTGTAATTGCATAATCAATAAAGTACACTTCAAGAAAAAAGAATATTTAGCCCAAATCACCCATCCTCATTTCCCACTCACCCAATCCCTTCATCTAAATTATTATCTACAAGTAGATCAAAACATGATGAAGGCTACAAGCATGGCCCTGACTGGTGTGGTTTTATGGGCTGGATGTTGTCCTCCAAATGCAAAAAAAAAAAGAAAGAAAGAAAAGAAAAGAAACAGCAGTGATTTGCCTCTTGTATGTGCCCCAAATGGAGCCCAAACCCACAATCCAGGCATGTGCCCTCAACAGGAATTGAACTGGCAATCTTTTGCCTTGAGGGAGGACATCCGGCCAGCAGAGGCACGCTGCTCAGGACACCTGTATTTTTTAATCCAGCTTTGTTTATAGAATTTACAATTCTAAGTATCTAATTCGAGTTTTGTCAAACACAATTAGGCATGTGACCATCATCAATCACATGATCATAATCTAGAATATTTCCATCACTCCAAAAAGTTCTTTTGTGCTTCATTGCAGGCAATCCTTTCCCATTCCCACTCTCTGGCCATCAATAACCTGCTTTTTATCACTATAGTTTTGCCTTTTCTCAAATTTTGTGTAAGTGGAATTATAAAGTACTTAAAACTTTGTTTCTGGATCCTTTCCCTTCACATAATGCTTTTAAACTTCATCACTGTTGTTGTGAGTACCCTTCAATTCCTTTTTACACCATTATGTGGTTATACCACAGTTTATTCATTCCCAGGTTGATGGACTTTTGGGTTATTTTCAGTTTTGAGCTATTTTGAAAACAGCCATTAAAAACACTAGGTACAAGTCTTTCTCTGAACATAAGTTTTTTCATTTCTCTTGGGTAAATTCTTTAAAGTGGAATTGCAGGGCCACTGTGGGGGTGCATGTTTAACTTTATAAGAAACTGCCAACCTGTTTTTCAGTGGCTCTACCATTTTATATTGTCACTAGGATGAATGTGAATTCCACTAGCCCCACGTCTTCACCAGCATCACAGTGATTGGTTCGAAGCTGATCATGTGAGCCACACATGGCCAATCAGAATCCCCTGGTGATTTTGAGCTATGAAAGCTAGGGGGAGAAGGGTTTCAGTTTTTTTTATATGAATGAGCTGTCAAAGCAACATAGGCTTGGTGTACTTTCTACTGTTAGTCTTTATAATTTTAGTCCTATTAATAGACCAGAGGTGGTGATTTTAGAGTGCATTTCCCTAATCATGATGAATTGGAGCATCTTTTCCATGTGCTTATTTGCTACTAGTGTATCTTTGGTTAAATTTATAATTTAGAAAATTATGGTAATACATGCTCATGGCTTTAAAGTAATTCCAAAAGTAAAAGGGAGAAGTGAATCCCCTTCGTACCCTTGGTAACCCTATGAGGGTGGCAGCTGAGGAAACTGAGACATGGGTCACTTTCCCCCCAGTTACATATCCAGAAAACAGGAGAGCTAGGTTTTAAGCCAGGGCAGTCAGGCCTCAAAGCCACCCATACCCATCCATTTTTACATAAATGAGAGCACCTCCTGTCCTATTCTGCTTCCGACATTTTTCATTGCAAACAGCTTTGGTCATCAGTCTTTATTCTCTTGTATTTGTTTTAACAATCAATTTATTCCACTGAGGGATGTACCATTATCTATTCAGCAAATCCCCTCTTGATAGATGTTTTTCCTGCTGCAAGTAGGTATCCTGGCTTGAACCTCACTGAATACACAGGTACGTATAATCACCCAATACATTTCTAGGAGTGGAATTACTGGGTCAAGCATGTGTCTTTAATATTTTTGAATGTATACTTACCCACATCCCCTCCAACACACTGATAAACTTGTTCTTTCTTGCCAATATGGTAAGTTTTTAAATGGCAACTCTTCACTGTTTTATTGTGCTTTTCTTCCATTTTGAATGAGGCTGAGTATGTTTTCAAGTCTTTAATATTCAATTAAAAATTGAAAAGATGGCCCTGGTTGGTAGCACAGTGGTTAAGGCGCAGGTTCGATTCCCCAGCCAGGGCACATAACCAGGTTGCAAACCAGGTCTCCAGTCAGGTCTGTGGCTGGAGGCAGGCGAAACGCAACCATACATCAATGTCTCTTTCCCTCTCTGCCTCTCTCCCTTCCCCTCTTTCTAAAAATAATGAAATAAAATCTTTAAAAAAAAAATTGAAAAGATACAAACTTTTAGTTATAAAATAATCACAGAGGTACGAGGTATAGTCTAGGGAATACAATCAATAACATTATAATATTTAAAGGGATTAAGAACTACACATAGTCACAAGATGTAAAATACAGCATAAGGGAATATAGTCAACAATATTCTCATGATGATCTATGATGACAGGTGGGTACTTGAAATATCAGGGAGATCACTTTGTCTAACTACTATGCTCTACACCTGAAACTAATAAAAAATACTGTTGAATGTAAATACTGTTGAATTAAAAAATAAAATTCAAAAAGTTATAATATTTGCATGGTGACAGATGGTAACTAGACTCATCATGGTGGTCATTTCATAACGTATAAAAATATTAAGTCACTATGTTGTACACATAAAAATAATATTGTATGTGAACTATAATTCAATTTTACCAGTAAAATGACAGTGAATTGCACTTACAGTCAAGCAAAATTCTCCCCAAGATAGCTGTTAGTATCACACCTGGCCCCTGGTTTTGCCCTTATTTCTCTGATTTATTTTCCTTCTCCATCTTCTTGGCTGGCTTCCCTTCCTCTAGATTCCTTCTCCGGATGACCATTCTTCATTCTTCATGATTTTCTCCACAGCCCTCTGTTCACTCAGCTTCCTACTTCTGGGCTCTCTCATTCTTGCCCTTCGCTGCCATTGTCCCATCTCTATATACAATTCCAATCTCTGGGAACTCCAGATCCATGCTATCATTGCCATCTAGGCATTTTTACCTGAACACCTTTCAAACTTCTAAGTCTCTTCCCCCTTCCAATCTGCTGTTCTTAATAAATGTCAGCTGGTGACACCTATGGAGATAGTTGGATAGGCAGGTCATTTCACCCTCACCCCCAATCCAATTGTAGTAGAAAGTGAGATGGGCAAGGGCAGAGTAGGAAGGAAGGGCCAGGTGCAGAGGGTTACCTGGGCAGAGAGCCCTAGGTAATGGGCAAAACTTCAAACCCTTGTATGACCACCCCCTTAAGCATTAACCCCTGGAGATGATATGTAGCCTCAGCTGTGTTTCAGCTCCAGGCCCAGAAAAGCAGCAAAGCCAGGCAGAACAATGCCATGACTGACCTCAGGACCAGCTGCCCTGCCCTAGCACCAACCACTCATTGGAGACCATGACGCTGAGGAGACACACTGAGATAGCTAAAGCTGATGAATATTCTATTTAGGTGCTCCCTGAGAGCTCAGATTAAAGCCATCACAGCTCTCTCTATGGAGCACACCCACACTTACCCATTCTCTCTCTCTCTCTCTCTCTCTCTCTCTCTCTCTCTCTCTCTCTCTCTGTGTCTCTGTCTCTCTCTCTCTCTCTCTCTCTCTCTCTCTCACTCTCTCGCTCTCTTTTTTTCTCTCTCTCTACTCCCCCCAAGCACACCTGAACCTCTCCTCCCTCTTTTGTCTCTCAAGGTCTCTCTCTCTCCCCTAAGCTCCAAGGG
>PVIW01018416.1:0-11554 GCA_004026585.1 Noctilio leporinus | reverse complement strand
GCAGGTGTGAGGAACCTCATTAACATTCCTACCATTTCCTGTATCCTTTGGAGAGGGAACTATCTACACATATACAAGTATAAGCAAACTATATTTGTAATAAATGACCAGAACAAATTACACTTTAGTGACTGAGTTCATCCTGCTGGGATTAGCAGACACACCAGAGCTACAGGTTACCCTCTTCTTGCTCTTTTTTGTGATTTACACGCTGACACTTGGGGGCAATGTTGGGATGATCCTCCTAATCAGGATTGAGTCCCAACTTCACACACCCATGTATTTCTTCCTGGCTAACCTGTCCTTTGTGGACATTTGTTATTCATCCACCATCACCCCAAAGATGCTGGTGGACTTGCTATCACAGAAGAAAACCATCTCCTTTGCTGGCTGCTTCCTGCAGATGTACTTCTTCATTGCTTTGGCCACAATGGAATGCATCCTCTTTGGGTTGATGGCCTATGACCGTTATGTGGCCATATGCAACCCTCTACTTTACCCCTTGGTCATGACCAGGACAGTCTGCCTGAAAATGGTAGCAGGGGCTTTCACAGCAGGACTGTTGAACTCCATGGTGAACACAAGCTATGTGAGCAGCCTACCTTTCTGCAGTTCCAATGTCATCCACCACTTCTTCTGTGACAGCCCTCCACTCTTCAAGCTCTCATGCTCTGACACACACCTCAATGAAAGCATCATTTCCACTTTTGCAGGAGTGAATATGGTCGGGGCTCTGCTGATCATCTTCATGTCCTACTCCTACATTCTCTTCTCCATCTTTCGTATGCATTCAGGGGAGGGGAGGCACAAAGCTTTCTCAACCTGTGCCTCTCACCTGACAGCAATAATTCTGTTCTATTCCACTGCCATCTATACTTATCTGAGACCTACTTCCAGCTACTCCCTGGGTCAGGACAAAGTGGCTTCTGTGTTCTACACAGTGGTGATCCCCATGTTGAATCCTCTGATCTACAGCCTCAGGAATAAGGATGTAAAGAAGGCTTTATGGAATGTGCTTACAAGGAAAAGGATCCCTTCATTTCTGTGATAGTTTGGTTAATTTTCCAAACCAAGCAGAGTATTCAATGAACTTTTAATCCCTCTCAAGCCTATTGTTGTTTGTTAGAATATTTTCTAAGTAATTATATTTTGTAACATTCAAGTATATCCCCAATTCATATAAGACCACATATCTAAAAATTCTGTGTATTCACTCAGTCCTGTAAGTTAAGGTTATTTGTCATAAAATCTTACCTCGTGAAAGAAAGATATTTTTTTAGAGAATAAAGTCACTCTATCACCTAAAACTAACTATAGTTTGTATTTGTAAATATGCATCATTTTTCCTCATGTATCCTTTTTTCACCTTTTTTAATATCTAAGACACTACTATCCATAACCTCTCAAAATTCATTGAAGTTAAAATAAATATTCATTGTTAAATATTTCTTAATATTTAAGGAATATTAATTTAATATTCTTTAATTATCTCTTGGAAAAAATCCCTAATTTCAGGACTGTAGTTTTAATTGACATTGTAAACTTTTCAACTCTTATTTTCCTCATTATCCCTATGCACATATGTAGTCTAATAAATTAGAATAGTATAAATAAATTTTAAAAATCTCAATCTAGCACTTAGAATTTAATCTCTGGTATCATTCTTTGTTTAAAGAAATAGCAAAAATTAGATTCTGAAAAACAGGTAAGTTTGAGTTAAAGGAATTAAATTACTACAATTTGAGCATAGAGAATACAAATAATTATTATTTGGATTAAATTAAATAAATGGAAGCCCATAAGGTCCTAATGATACTCAAATGAGAAAAGTTAATATAAAATGTACAAAAAGTGGCTGTAATACAAAATAAAGGATGGATGTAATTTAAATATTTACTTTCAATTTTAATTTACTTTTCTTTTTTATTAAATTTAGGGGTTGACATTAATAAAATTATGTATTGGTTGAATGTATGCTTCTTATGTATATTGTGATTATTTCTTAAATCCATTAATATTTGCAAAAATATTTTATCATATTTTTCTTGCTTATTGTTCAATGATTTATATTTAAAAGTTCCAAATATTTTTACTCTCTTTAACTTAGAAAAAGTTACATTGTAAAAGCATTAAGATACTTCTA
Source organism: Noctilio leporinus (assembly GCA_004026585.1). Classification (NCBI taxonomy): domain Eukaryota; kingdom Metazoa; phylum Chordata; class Mammalia; order Chiroptera; family Noctilionidae; genus Noctilio; species Noctilio leporinus. The sequence goes on along the minus strand of PVIW01018416.1, from coordinate 9,411 downwards.
ATTTTTATGACTGTGACTTTAGAACTTGACAATATGTATTAAAAACCTTTCCTATGAATGTAATATTCTTTTTGCCTCTGCTGAAATATGTCCATTGCTTTCTGTTTTTTTCTAATATTCCCAGTCTTTGATTTTACCTGAATGTTTACTGTTACTTCATTTCCCAAATATACACATATCAATCAATGTTTGGTTTTATTCAACAGTTTCTTAGTAATTTACTTTTTCAAATGAATAAAGTTTAAAATGTATGGCTTTAAACTAGGTTTTGGTCACCATTTTCATCAGTGATTAGATGAGGCCAGTTAAGAACAGCTTACAAAACTGGTGGCAACGTTGGAAAAGTAAGTAAACAAGTTGGAAGGAGTAAGAGAATCAATATTCAAGAATCACAAATTCCAAATAAACAACTAGAAATAATCTTTAATAGATAGAGCCCTGCATTTAAATAGGAAATAATGTGTACAGTTTGATGTTATTATATAAAAATAATTTTGGATTTAGTTTGTTAAATGTAGAGTAATATGAACAATGTAACTTTCATTGGTTTATTAAAAATGGTAAAACATGTATATTATAAACAATAATTAGGTAAAATTGTTACTAAAGTTAAGTGAGGTAATTTCATTTAATTTCATGGTGGTTGAATAAAATCAGTGTGTATTCATTCATAGTCAGCAAATTTCAATGGACAGAAGTAAACTATAATTTATCCAGGAGATAATATCCAAGTAGTAGGGTGTAGGGAAAATAAAATCAAATACAAAGTAGTTGAATTGATGTGAGAATATGTAATCTGTAGAAAAAGAATGTGCAAAGAACTATATACTTATGGCATATATATAGTTTTATTCAATTACATAGCTTTATAGAAACATTGTTAAATAGCTTTATGAAAAATGTACGGAATGCATGTCAAATTGAATAGGTGGCATCAGAAGGCAGAAATGTGAACACCTTTTTATTTTACATATAATTTACTGTTTTAGCTAATAAATTGAAGTTTACTATTTTTAGTGTTCTCTTAAATTTTTTGTAATTTTAATTATGTTGTGAAAACATTGTATATGTCCATGAACCATCTTTAAATCTCAGAAAAGTCCTTGGTATATTTAATAAAACTGATTGACTCAAGAACTGAAGAAAGAGGTGATGAATACTGACCAAGGTATTTTGAGTTTTGGTAAACATAAGTTCTACCTGGTTAAGATGTATGTTAAAAACACTGTATTTCAGGCCCTGGCTGGTGGCACAACAGATAAGGCACCAGCCTGCAAAGCCAAAGGTCACTGGTTGGATTCGCTACCCAGGGCACATAATGAGGTTGCAAGCCAAGTCTCCAGCCAGGCCCGTAGCTGGAGGCAGATGACAAAGACAACCATGCATAGATGTCTCTCTCTCTCTGTCTCTGCCTCTCTCCCTTTGCCTCTCTCTAAAAATAATAAAATCTTAAAAAAAAAATCTCTGAGTTTCTTAATTGGGCCCCAAATCTTCAACCTCTTGAAATTTTATAATTATATTTACCATGTGTTATTAAATCAGTAAAATATAATTTATTAGCTAAGTTTGTTGTGAGGATGTGTGAGGTTCAACTCAAAACAATCATTCAGGGACAGGTGGCTTTGAAATTTTCCACTAGCAACTTCATGTTTGCTATAGTCACTCTGGGCCAATCAGCCAAAATAAAGATTAGTAAAATTCCAAGAGATGCTCTCTTAATTAAGTGACTAAATCTATACACATTGTTTTCACTCCTAGTTTATTGCCAAGAACTAAATCCCATGGTCATGCAAGCTTTAGAAGAGACTGGTAACATATCCTGACTATTATAAAAAATTTTTTTTAATAAAATAAAAGAGGGTTGAATTTGGTAGATATGTAGTCTCTAGCATAGTGTACAATACAATCATGAGAGCCAAAGAGAAACAGTAAAGAAAATTAAGGAAAGAATTGCCATGATTAGATTTACATCTTAGAAAAATATTGTTCTTGAGTTAAGAAGGAGGTTAATAAAGCAAGATAGTACTGAAAATAAAGAATAGTTTTTAAGTATTTCAATTTAGAAAGATTACAAAAATATGAACTAAGAAAGTCCCATGGAAGTAGGGAGAAATAAATGAAATTAATGGAGACAGCATGATTTTGGTAACTCACCAGACATTGGGTAAAAGAGATGGAAAATGATAAATAGGTCATATTTTCTAATATGGATGATTTTATGTATGATAAAATTGAGAATCAAAACAGAAGACAATGTTTGAGCATAATGCCTGTGTAAATCCTGTGACCACTTCCTACAATATGTAACTACTCTGAGCCTGATCCTGGCCACTATCATCTCCCACATAGATTATTGCAATCAGCTCCTAGCTCATGTCCCTCTTCCACTCTGTGCTCACTAATGGGTATTGTGCTTTTATTTCATTCCACCTTTCTGACATTTTACTCACTTCCTAAAATGTAAGTGAACACAATATATATCATTAATGATTTTGAAAGATTAAATGGCCTGAGTGTACACATTATTGAGTCCCTAAAAACCCAAGTGTTCTATAAAGATGGTTTCATTCTTGGAGATGGAGGTGCCCCAGTAGTAAATAAGACAAGTGCTTTGGAATCAAGGAGTTTATGAGAGGAAAAAAATCTAATTATGAAATAAAAATTAATATGTAATATACTAAAAAGAATGTTACATTAGAAATATTTAACTTTGCCTGCAAAAATAATAGGTCACTCTTTATAAATGTGATACAACAGCTGTCTAAAAGATAAACATGAATTTGGCAGTCAGACATGTGGCCAGTCTACAGGGGACAAAGATTTTTCTGCCTTCTGAAGGTTATAGGACCATATCTTTCTTATACAGTTGCATATTTATTGAATGCTTCAGTAAATACAGAAAAGCTGATATATGTATTGATTATATCATATAGCTTACCAAATATTTATGGCAATAATAAAAATTCACTATCTTCTGTCTCCTATTAGTTTTAAAGATGTCATAATGTCATTTTCCCATCCTCACTTTCTGATATAGAAACCTTGAGACTTAGTATACTATATCATCTTGTCCAAATTCATTTTTTCTTTTGTAAATATCTGTAACTAAAGATAAATCCTATCCACAGCATGAACAAAGGGCCTTAACACATAAACAATCTAGATGATGCATGAACTCTAGATAATTTGCACATTACATTCTTTGAGGTTAAGAAATTGTGTTTAACAGTTTCAAATTTACTATTCTTAGATTTTATATGTAGACACAGGCCAATTTTATAGCTATGGCTACCTTGGTGTGGACCTCTTTGGGTACAACTTGGTTGGGACTCTCTGTGCTTCCCGGATTTGTATGTCTATTTCCTTCACCAAATTAGGGAAGTTTTCTTCTGTTATTTTTTCAAATACATTTTCAATTTCTTCTTCTTCATCTTCTGGCACCCCTATTATTTGGCTGTTGGTACATTTGGAGATATTTCATAAGCCCCTTATTCTATTCTTATTGTTTTTATTATTTTTTCTTCTTGCTTTTCTGATTAAATGTTTTTTTCCTTCCTTATGTTCCAAATTGTTGACTTGATTCTCAGCTTCATCCCCTCTATTGTTGGTTCCTTGTGGATTTTTCTTAATGCAACTCCATGTCTGCATTAAGACATTGGTCTTTTTTATGCTGCTACAGTTCCCAATTTTTCTTGATAACCAGTGTTTTAAACTGGTTGACAGGATGCTTATCTCTATTTCATTTAGTTCTTTTCCTAAAGCTTTGTTCTGTTCTTTCATTTAGGCCATATTTCTTTGTCTCCTCAATTTGGCACCCTCCCTGTATTTATTTCTGTGAAATGTTAGAGGGAACTATATAAGAAAAGACAAGATCAAAAGAATGCCTGGCTAGTGGCTCAGTGGACAAGGCACCAGCCTGCAAATCCAAAGGTCACTGGTTTGGTTCCCCAGCCAGGGCACATAACCAGGTTGCAAGCCAGGTCTCCAGTCAGGTCCTTAGCTAGAGACAGGTGAAAGGCAACCATATATTGATGTCTCTCTCCCTATCTGCCTCTCTTCCTTCCCCCCTCTCTAAAAATAATAAATAATATTTTTAAATTATTTTTCAAAAGATCAAAAGTATGAGCATTGAAATGAGAACAAATGCATAACTATCAACAATGGAATCTAAAAAAGAACAAACTAAGCAAAAAAAAAAACAGAACAGAAACACAATCATAGATATGGAGATTATTTGAAAGATTATCAGCTGGGATAGGGAAGGGAGAGAATGGGGAGAAAGGTGCAGTAATTAAGAAGTACAAATTGATAGGTATAAAATAGGCAGGAGGGTATCAGGAACATTATAGGAAATGGAGTAGCCTAAGAACTTATATGCATGACCCATGGGCATGAACTAAGGTAGGGGACTGCTGGAAGGCATGGGGGTACCAGGCAGAGTGAAGCAAGAGGGGAAAATTGGGATAGCTGTAATAGCAAAATCAATAAAATGTATTTTTAAAGTTCTAAAAAGGCTGTGGCTATCTTAATACAGCCTTTCCCAACAGGGAATTGCTTCCACACTCCAAATACAAAGAGGATGGCAGAAGGTAAAGAGGAGTGGCTAAGAGGTTAGTGCTCCACAAACTATATTCCACAGAGAACATCTTGACTGCAGCACTAACTCAACCAGAGGAAGCCTCGGTTGTGCTCTGAGTTACCTCTCAATAAACAGATCACTGAGTTAAATATGCAACATATCCCGGATTGAAGATGCCTTCGCAACAAATAAGAGGCTATTTCTTATCCAAGGTACACTGATAGATTTAAAAGTGAAGTATGAGCTTCAGGAAAAATCAGAATGGCTGCATTTGTTACTTGAATAGTTTAAACCAAAAATTTACATGACATAAATCATATCTTTCTAAAAGAAGGAACACACAGTTATTTCTCCATAATATGCACAGGTAAGCATTCATTATTTTACCTTGCTTATTTTATGGTAGTACATTATTTTTTAAAGATTTTATTTATTGGTTTTGAGCAAGAGGGGAAGGGAGGGAAGAAGAGGGGGAGAGAGACATTGATGTGCAAGAGAAACATTGATCAGTAGCCCCTTGCACATCCCCACCTGGGACCTAGCCCATAGCGCAGGCATGTGCATTAACTGAGATTCCAATCAGTGGCCTTTTGTTTTGCAGTCTGACACCCAACCCACTGAGCCACCCCAGTCAGGGCTGGTAATGCATTATTTTTTTATCTCGAAGATTAAAATTCATTAAAGAAAATACTTTCTTCCAATCAGATGAACTTATAAGATCAATTTCCTAAAGTGAAAATGTACAGGTTGGGCCTATAAGTAATCAAACCATGCTTCATTTCTATAACAGTAAATTAGATATAAAGCAGACATAAAATTACCTTGCTGGTATGAAGTTTTACATTTTTAATGGTATTGATATTATTCAGGATGTTACATTCAAAATAAGGTTTCCTATTGAATATTCTACAAAGCCTGTTGAATCTTGCTGAGGAATATACACCCTGCAGAACAGTGGGAATGTATGGTTGGGTCAGTGATGCTGCTGCTGAGGACAGGAGGTTCCCTAAGCAGCCACTGCCCCTGGACCAGTGCTGTGTGTCACAGAGACAGGGGCACACTGGCCAAGTGAGAGCCTGTTGTGGGAGGTAGGGCTGTTGTAGAACATTCTCAAAAAGGAAAAGCAAAAGTGTTCAAAGAAGCAGGTCTAAAATACTTGAGCACCATGGATTTGAACTGTGTGGATCCCCTTGTAGGCAATTTTTTTTCCAAGAAATATATTGGGGGAAAAAAGAATAGATATTAGCGTCGCACTATTGATTTCGACCTCAACTAGGTCCCACCAGCTTCTTGATATTGGGCAAGTTGTATGGTTTCTCTATACCTCTGGCACTCAGAATGTAATAAATGAGATAATGCGTATAAAGGCATTAATAATGTGGTTAAGTACATAATGAATGTTCAAAAATTGTCAACATTAAAAAATAGTTTCAAATAAGCAGGCATCTCCAGTCTCTCCACAGCTATGTTAATTCCTGCTAAACTAGAAAAATTGGTGGAGGAATACCTGGAGTTCCCATATTACAACTGAGAAATACTATCAACTGTTAATGGAAAGAACAGATCAATTTCAGAAAAAAATAAGCAAGTTTATCTCTGGGGATGCTTTCCTATATTAAATAGGATTTGAGTTAGATTTGTCAATTAATTTTGCTTATATTTCTATGGCAAAATCTATTTCTCCTCTGTGCTCCAAGTACAGGAACCTAGCACACCTAAGAGCAAACAGAAGCCTAGGAAGTTAGAGTGGTTTTTCCCTAGGTATTGCTTCTGGTTTGTACCCACACAGTATAGAATAGTCTACTGACTTTTTAAATTTAATCTTTATTGCAGTTTTTCATTACCATTTAATTCCCTTATACCTCCCTCCCACCAGCAATAACCATGCTGCTGTCCATATCCATGAGTCACTTTTCGTTTTTGCTCAATCCCTCCACCCCCTAATCTCCCCCACCCTCAGCTGTCATCTTGCTCTCCACCCACTAAGTTTAAGTTCAGCATTCCTGCTAAAACACTATCCTGAACGTTTTCTCCTCTTCTCAATTGAGAAGAGGCCATTTCAGGGCCAGAAAAAAAAAGAAGAAAAATTTGAGAAGAAAGAAAAATTATGTTACATTAATAATGATAAATATAGTAAATATGATAATAATTATAATAGCAATGCCTAATAGAACCAAATGTGCCTATTTTAAAGCAACTAAGATGTATTATGTCACTTACTCTTTAAAACAATCTTAAACTACATATTATTATTACTATGTGTATTTTTAAGCAAAGAAAATTAAGCTCTGACCAAATAAGAGCATATTACCAGAATATATCTAATTTCATTGTAAATCAATCAATGCCAAGTTCTTTGATCACTGAGTCTTGAATCTAAATAAATTTTCCCAACAGAAATATTTATAAACTACTCATCCACGTAAGCACTCGACTAGCTATTGAATGCAAAACTAAATAATATCAGGAATTTTTTTTTCTAGACAATGTTTTATTCTCTCTTTTTAAATGAAAAAAAAAATAACAAAATAATTCTGTGATACTGTAAGATCTGACAAAGCTCAGGGTAAATGTTACTTCCTTAAGAAATTGTCTGGTGCTCATTTAATTAATACCTTGTTTCTTTCTCCATAGGGGCTGCAATCCTAGGGCAGTAACTGATCTTACTTCACCACTAGTCTTTATTGAATTTTTTTTCATTACCATTTAATTCCCTTTAAGTAAATTACCATTTAAGTTTTGTAAAGACAGAGACTGGGCTCATATAATTTACCACCAGCATCTTTAGTGTTTAACACATTTTGTGTGTAATACACACTTACTATTTATCCATAATAAATTACAATAAATACTATGAAATATGTTGATTGACTTCCTGATATATTTATCAAATATATCTGGTCATTGAAAGTTCAGTTCTGTTTTTGTTACAGTTGTTTTATGGTAAGATATAACTTCTGAGGAAAAACACATATAGGTGAGGTGATATAAACTCTTGAAAGTTTGAGAAGATAAAAAGTGGAAAAAATAACTGCCAAAATGTGAAAAGAGAAGGAAAGAAAGACAGGGATCTGAAAAACAAAGGAATGGAAAGGGGAAACTTAGGAGCATGCTCTCAGTCTCAGTTTATAGAATGTATTATTTGAATCTGAAATGTCCCAGGGTCTTGATCTCTCCTCTTGAAATTTCTGAGTCATAGTAGAGAAGAGCTAGGAGAGAGCTTTTATGTTATGGGTGTGCTGTGAAAATTTAACATTAATTTCAGGTTAGAGAATTCACTGAACTCAGAGGGGAAGCACTTAGGATGAATGAGGAGGAAGAAACAGAGTAGAAATTGAAGTTGTTTCAGTAGTTCAGGATTTGTAAAAGGGAAGAGAAGATGAATTCAGAGTCTGGGAAATGGAGGAGAAACCACAATTCATGACAGAGTAGATTTCGGAGCATATTAATTTATGGAAAAGATCTCAGTTCAGCATTAATGAAGGCAGAAGGAAAAAGTGATGTCTAGGGTCCAGTACAGTGGAGGAGAGACGTAACTTATTTTGTCCAAAGCACTTCATTATTTAAAGAACTAATTGCGTTCAACCTACACTGCCTTTAATATTGTGTTTTATAATAGTTATTTAAATATGGATATTTTAACTATGCATTATGCATAATATATACATAATATACTATATAGTAATTATATACTCAAATATATATGCATATTTAGAGATACAAAAAGATGTGCAGAGGCAGATTTTATATTTTGTCTAGTTTCAGGTGTGAACCTTAATATCAAGCTCTCTTACACATTTTATTTCCACTTTTCCTTGTGTAACTACCCCATAAGGGCCTAAACTTAACTATTTACTTCTAAATTATGCCTAAAATTCAGGATATATGTAAAGCTGTTAAGACTCTTGAGGGCCATGACAAGCTAAAGACATATTAAAAAAAAATCAACTATCTTTATTTCACACCCTAAAATTCAAATGAACAGATGGCTTGCTATGATATATTACTAATATAAATTTCTGATATATTAAATGGAATCTTTTGTATGATGAAACAATGCTATAGTTCCTATTTTTCTGACCAGTGTCTGTCTCTTTTCCAGGTAGGAAGTTGCCTAGGCTGGCCTGAACTGGCTCTACAATGGAGTCTTACTGACCACCTTGCCCTTCAGTTATCCCTGATCAATTTCACAAGGGAAACTTAAAACCCAACGTGAAAAAGATCACCTAAACAGATTGTGAACTAGGAGGTGCTAGGCATAAAAAAATACAAATAAAAAGCAAATAGATTGCTCAGGAAGGAGTGCAATTTCTCTTTGGAGCATTGTTACAGGTTACCCAGAGCAGTTCTTATCCTGAGACTAAGCCACCAAGCTTGCCTTGCTCTTATTTAATTGTTGTCTGTTTTGCTGTGCTGTTGACTTATTCATATTGTTAATATGAACAGGAAAAATTCAGTATAAATTGCTTTCTGTTTTTACATAATTTTAGTAGAATTTTAGGATACTGGATTTCCCTACAAGGTCTGTTTCGAAAGTATCAAGCCAACATCAGTATAATTAAAACAGTTTGCTTGACTGATACTTTCGAGTCAAACTTCATATCCTACCAAAAGTACAAAAACAAAAATTAAAAAACTGGATTATCTATCCTGTGCCAGTGAATTGAAGTGACTGCTAAGCCTGAACTCGTTTTGTTCCTACATGGAACCCACAGAACAGCATCCTCGGCAGGGAAACCACACTACAGGGATGGGTTTTATCCTGCTCAGCTTTTCTGATGTTCCTGACCTTCAAGGGTTTCTTTTTGGAGTGTGTTTAGTAACCTATGTGA
>PVIW01018415.1:0-11682 GCA_004026585.1 Noctilio leporinus | reverse complement strand
GGGGGACAGAGGGGAGCAAAAAGGGGATGGATGTAATACAACAACAATAAAATTAAAAAAAAAGAAAAGAAAAGAAAAAACCTCTTTCCTTCCCCACAAATCTTCATGTTATGCTAGTGCATGGTGGCAAGCAGCTGGACCCTAGGCTACCTCGTTACACTTGGTCCATGAGCTCGTAATCAAGGGCAACTCTGCTGTAGAAGACTGCTCATGCTGAAGAGTCCAGAGATGTTTGCTAGGCTCAAATGCCCCTAGTGGCTGAGCTAACAATTGGATGGTTCTAGTTAGGTTTCACATCATTAAGTCTAACTGAGCAATACCAAGGCCATCCCATGAAAATACAATTCTGAGAAAGTGATTACCCTCATCTCCTAAAATACCTGCTGGCAAGGCACATCCCACAGAAAAGCCACATGAAGTATCTTTATAAACAGAAGGATCCACGTCAACATAGTCATCTACTATTGATAAGGCCCTCTTTTTCCTCTGATGAGAATTTAAAGGGGTGGCTGATGTCATTCTGAGGATAGTATAAAAGGATATCAAGTAACCAAAAAGATATTACCCAATCAACCTCCAACTATCAATCAAAGGCCCAAGGTTGATTTTCATATGCACAGACACAAGCATAACCTGGAGGGGCACAAAGGATGTCTGCAAGAGTTTATTCATTTACAGGTTTATTCACAGGAAGAGAGGACAGAACATTTTCCAGCAGGGCTCTGCCTGGTTTGAGAATCTCTTTTAGCAATCCTTCCTGGTATATTTGAACATAATAAGTGAACATTTAGGTTCTTGACAAGGTAGGCTCTTCCCATTCACAAAGGGAATTCCACAGTGGTCAGGGTTGAAATAAGTACAACCAGATTTAATATGCTTAACGTATAGATAGCAATGTGATAATAAGTGGCTAGTGACTAATTCATTCATGTGAGATGATTGGGTGCCACCAGGGGACAGTGTGACCAATGTGCAGGGTGGACACCTTTCAGCTTTTGTCCTATCTCTTTTTCTTATTCTAGAATAATCTCTTTACTTACTTTTCCTTCAAAATGATGTATTTCTAATCCTCATGCTTCCCTTTGTCAAACACATCTTACTCTCCATATGAAATCATTTTCCATCCCTATAACATCCCAATCAGGCTTTGTTGGGAAAGTCTGGATCTTAATTGAAGGTTTTTGGTGCCCTTCTAGCCTTTCAAAATGACACACATAGAGTCTCCAAATGTATTACCCTGGTTGTCCATCTGGCTGGCTAGCCCCAAACCTAGAGAGCAGTGGACAGTTGCAGGTCTGCCTTAAATCAACTTTCTCAAGCTAGTTTTTATTCACTTGAAAAGCAACTGCATTAGTTTCTGTTATTTCTCAAATTTGCAGGAGTGCTCATTTGTTTTTAAGCCAATTGAATCAGGGCCTTTTTATAATCTAAATTTAAATCTACAAATCAAATTTGGCAATACTATCCAACAGTGAAATATACTTTACAACATGCATACAAAGACATACATAAACACACAGACAGCACAATATTATAAAAAGAAAAAATCGTGGATTCAAATGTTGACTGGCAGATGGACTAAACTGAGGTTTTGCTCAGATGGTCCAAGTTTTTGCATGTTCTAAGAATTCCTTTACAGCTGCTTGTAAAATCAAAGAATGCATTCCATTGTCTCTATGAGGTTTGAGGACCTCTCCTTAAAAGTTTCTTCTTAAGATGTGACCTTATCAACAAACACAAACAAAAGAAAATGTGAAACAGAAAGGTAGAAAGGTCAGGAAGAGAAGAGAGTGGCCTCCAAAGACCTACATTTTAACAGGGCAGATTTTCCTGGGAAGAAGGTTAAAGGATGGATCCAGAGATGCAGCTTGACAGTCAGACAGCTACTGTGTACCTGGAGACAAAGATGAGGGAAGAGAATAATAGGCACACAGGGTAGGAAGGGCAGTATGGGGATGGTGGCTGGTGAATGAGAGCTCTTCCGAGGCCTCTCTCTCTCTTTCTCTCTCTTTTATGTAAACTTGGTTTTAGAGTACCAAGCATGAGGGTCCAAGGAAAAGTTTTCCAATGACACTCCCCACCCCCCGCCTTTCATTCCAGCTTCATGAGCACCCCTTTCCTTTTTAATTTATCAAGGCCTTTACCCAATTTATAATTATTTATTCCTAAGGGAAATGGTGGTACTCTATCGACTTTATTTAGAGCTTTCAAGTTACCAATTTTTAAAAAGTATCTCATTGTTTCTGGAAATTATAGTATTGTGTGTGTGTGTGTGTGTGTGTGTGTGTTATTCTAATTGAGCATGCAAATAGACAATCTTTAAAATTTCAAGAAACCCCATCTTGCCCAAAAAACCTTGAGATCATCTTATATGGTTCGGCCCAGGGGCCTAGCCAATTATAATGTTCTGAACTGCAATATTTATGCATACAATTAGCCAAAGTCTCCCCTGCTGCCTCCAAAAGATGTTGATAAGCATGAGAATTTTAGAGCATTGGTTACCCATTTTGCACTCCTCATGAGTAGCACTTCCCCTGAGTACCCATTGGCATGAGTATTCTCACATGCACCCCTCCTTATGAAAGCATCTTTTCAGGTTCCCATAGGGAACAGTAGAGGAAAGCCCTCGCTGGATACTATCTTGGTGCCAAATGCACTGAAAGATACCCCTCCAGGCACCAAACTAACTCATATGGAGGGTCCCCTACCTAAACTGAATAAAATCTCCAAGACCTCAACTACAAGTTTGGAAGAATTTGGATCTGAGAGGACTTACCCAAGACACTCATGTACTGCCCAAAAGACAATACAAGTGCAAGAAGGTCCTGAAGGCACCAAGTGTTGATTTCAGGATGGCATCAGGTTATTACTTCAGATCCTCATGCTGGATGCCATGTGATGTCAACTGATGGTCATTGGCACCAATTCAATTCCAATAAAAATCCCCAATTTGGAGTTCAGTGAAAAAGGAAACTTTATTCAATGAAAACAGTTCAATTGTGATACAGCACAGCTGTGAGAAGAGCATGACTGGAACAGCTTTCAACGAAGTTACAGCTCAATTACCAAGCAGCAGGGCTATGGAAGAGCATGGCTACAAGGCTGCCCAGAGGCAAGGTGACGCAGAAATGAGGTAGCCCTCAATGTAGGTCCTTCTCCAACTAAACACCTCTGCTCCATTTCTCCAGCCAAATATCCTTAGTGTTTCAGTTCCAGCAGGGAAAATGCAGTCTTCAGTCTCATGCAAACATAAAGTGTACACTCTGAGTCAAAGAGGAGCTGACTTATATGGAAAGAAGTCCCCACCCCTGGTCAATACTCTCTGTTTGATTGGTCCAAAAAGCATTGTCCCGATTGGTTGGTGAAGATGCTACTATGGACATGACTGTACAGATCTGACTGGATGTTACCTCAGTATCCAAGGCCCAAGGAGCTGACAATGTGACTGGTACACATCCTGCTGAGCATTAATGAATTATTATTTTTTAGGAATTCTATCATTAACTTGAAATAGCACATTTATATTACACTGTAATTATATCAAAGAGCATTACCTATTTTTTAAAGATTTTACTTTTTAGAGAAGTTTCCAATGTAAACAAAATTGAAAGGATGATACAGAGATTTCTGAAATACCCCTTTCCCTTATACATGCACAGTGTCCCCCATTATCGATATCACTTACCACAATGGTACACTGATGCATTATAATCATTTACCTTTGGGTTCACTTTTAGTGTTGTATATTCTATGGGTTTGGATAAATGTGTAATGATATAGGTCTATTGTTATATCACACAGAGTATACTCACTGTCCTAAAAATCCCCTGTGCCTTACTGATTACAACTCCCTCTCTCTCCTCTCCTGGTAATCACTGATATTTTTTTTTTTTTTTTTTTTTTTTTACTATCTCCATAGTTTTGCATTTTCCATAATGCCATATAATTGGAATCATACAGTATGTGTAACCTTTCATACTGTCTGCTTTCACTTACTAATATGTATTTACAGTTCCTCCATGTCTTTTCATGCCTTGATAGCTCATTTCTTTTTAGAGCTGAATAAAATTCCATTGTCTAGATGTGCCACAGCTTAGTCATTCACCTACTGAAAAACATCTTGGCTGCTTCCAAGTTTTTGGAAATTATAAATAAAACTGCTATAAATATTCACATACAGACTTTTGTGTGGATATAGATTGCATTCATTCATTTGGATAAATATCAAGGAGCACAATTTTTAGACCATTGAGTAAGAATGTGTTCCATTTGTAAGAAACCACCCAACTATCTTCCAGAGTGGCTGGACCATTCTGCCTTCTCAATGTGAGAGTTCCTGTTGCTCCACCACTGTTTAATGTCATCAGTTTTCTGGATTTTGGACATTCTAATAGATGTGTAGCAGTTTCTTATTGTCTTAATTTACAATTCCCTGATGATATGTAATGTGGAACATAAAAGCATTTTTTCAGTGTTAGTATCAAAAATATCAGTGAGTTTGGAAACTTGTTTTTTCACTTCTGCATTCTATAATTCTAGGAATCCTCAAGTGGCCCATGGGTTTCTTGACCTCCAATAGACTCCATGCATACATCCAAGTTCTATACAGAGAGAGTTCAGAAAATAACTGTTACTTTTTTGCAAAATTCCTTTAAGATGAACTAATGCCAGAAAATGGTGATATTTCTGTAGGAAAACAAACTTGACACTTTTCCATTTCCTTGGTAGCCCTTGATTACAAGGTGCTGTGTGCCCACATTTGTTCCATAAGGCATGTCTCTGCCTATTGACCCAACATAGCGGCATCTCTTTCTAACCTATTAGAAAGTGGATGGTGAACACCTGTGAGCCACAGGCAGGAAGTACATGTTCTGGTTCTAAGCACCTTGAGGATCAATAGGAAGGGTTTAGATTCTGCTTTTTACTAACCCAGAAGCCTTAAGAAGTTACCTCTCCTCTAAGAGAGCACAGTTTCTTCATTATAAAAGAGACATCAAAATAACCTCTGCCCTCTTCTTTTTGCAAGGACGCTGTAGTGATTCTGATATGATCCACCACCCACCCTCCCCGCTGAAAGCCACTGCTGGGGTTAATAACTATTTCCAAGTGGGGAATTTATAATAATAACTAACACTTATTGAATATATTATGTGCCAGGCTCTGCTCTAAATATTTTATGAGTGCTGATTTAGTAACTAACAAAAACTTTATATGTATTTGTATTCCTTTCATTTCACAGGTAAAGAGCCTGAGGTATGGAAAGGGTAAGTCATTTGCTCAGACATACAAGTAGAGAGTGACAGAGTCAGACTTTGAGCCCCTAAATTTGGAAGGGTTTAATTAGCTCTCTTAACACAACATTGAGCAGTTGAATCAGCTTTAATTTGGTTTTCATTTAACAATGGATAAAGCTTTTGGTGCATACACCAATTGAGCTGCTACTATAGGAAGCCCACCTGGGAACTGGGTGAGCCAGCAACTCCTAGCAGAATAGCCACTAGAGGGACACTGGTTCTCATAAGCCCCCTACTTGTACCCACTCAAAACCCAGAGTCCTCCTAAACACTCCCATTAAATTGGTATTTTTTTCAATGTTCCTCACTGAGAAATCTGAGTCCAGGAGACTGGCCTGCAAATAACACTGTGGTGAGGTAGCTAGACTGAGATTCAAACCCACAGTTCCCAGGGAGCTACAGTGGTCTTTTCCTTCCTCCTCTCACTCCTCACCCCAAAGAGAGCCTTTGAGGGTCCCAGGTACCTTCAGAAACTTGTTCAGCCCTGGTGTGGAGCCACTCTGAGCTCTCATTTCTGGGGACCAAACAGAGACCATTGTTATTTTCCTGGGAGCCCAACTATCCTCAGAGGTCATAATTAACCTTGCCCGGCCTTTAAGAAAAATGCAAAACACCCTATGTTTTAAACATTCGTTACATTTCCAAAACATTCATCCAACATCTAAAAGTTGAATTTTTTTTACGATAGAGCTAAAAGCTGCTGAACGTAAATGAATAAAGACATGGTATATGCTGTTCTAAGGTACAAAAAATACTGTAAGTAGATTAAACTACCTAGGTTACATACACAACAGCAATCAAAGGTTACAACTGAAAGTCACACTTTCTTTCAGAAGAGAGTGTAGGTAACATAAAACCCAGAAAAGACCTGGTAAGAGGTAACAGCGCCAGAGCAAGTACCCCGTGTACAAACTCTTGTGCAAACAAACTGAAATGACAACAGGAAACAAAAAGTTGGGAAACCCTACCTGAGCACAGAAAGGATGCCATCATCATCCACAGCTGGGCAGAGAGCATGCAGAACTGGGCTAACGGAAGCCAAGGCTCCCTCCAGAGAGGAAGAGCAATGTGACAGAGGCTAAGGAGAAGCTAGGAAGATGCCTCGACGTCTCCCATTTTGGAGGTGCACTGGCTGCAGGCAAGGGCAGGCAGTGGAAGGACTGGCACCCAAACTCCAGCAGTCCCAGTGCTGAAGATGGAAGGTCACCTATATTAGACTCAGTGGAGCAGAGCATGGTCACCCCACAAGGCCTTTCTCTGCTTTGGTTCTAGGAGCTTATGGTATTGGCCTGACTTGCCCAGAATGGAACGGACTCCATTATCCCCACTACAATGTAAACCCCCTAATATTCAGATCTATGGTTCTCTCATTTGCTGTGGCAGTCTCAGCACCTAGAATAGTGCTTAACATAAGAAAGATGTTTGCTATTCTTTGGTGGACTTGCAAAGAAGCAGGCCAAAGAGACAAGTGCATGCATCATTCATTCACCAGTTCAGCCACAAGTGCTTCCGTCACAGAGGAGATGCCAATCTGTAACATCAACTTCCCCTGTAGGGACAGCTCCTAACTCCAGTCTCTGCCCTTCTCTTCTCAGATTTCAAGCTGCCACTGCACTGGGTGATCAGCCACCTGGGGGAGATTTTAACAGCACCAAGTAAATATAAGAATCCTTTTATGGGGACCAAGAGTAATCAAGTTATACATGTTTTTATCCCAGGATTAACACATGAGGAAGAAACTGTGAAACAGGAACTGTGAAACATTCTGTACTGTGAATGTGGAGATGATAGCTAGATGATAGATAGATAGACAACCTGATAAAGAGCAGTTTTTTCCATACAATATTTCCATGTAATTGGGAGGAAGGCCAGAAATGAAATAAACAACAAACTGGATTCAAGCAGAAGAAAGTAACACTTTACATATTTCTTGCAATGTATATATAATATATACACACATAAAAGCAAGATAAGCCATACTAGCAAGACATAGAGTTAAAGCAGCTCTACCCAATACACAGAAACAAACACGGGAGGCTGCCAAAAAGAGAAATATGGACCAAATGAAAGAACAAAACAAAACCCCAGAAAGAACTAAGCAATACAAAGATAACAAATTTATTAGATGCAGAGTTCAAAACACTGGTAATCAGGATGCCCAGAGAACTCATTGAGTAGAATTACAAAATAAAGGGAGAAATGAGTGAAATCAAAAATATTCAGGGAACCAACAGTGAAAAGAAGGAAGCCAGGATTCAGATCAACAATTTGAAACAAAAGGAAGAAATAAATAATTAATTAGAATAGAAAAAGAAACAAGAATAGAAAAAAAAAAAATGAGGAGAAGCTTAGGAACTTCTGAGACAACTTTAAACATACAAATATCTGAATCATAGGCGTGCCAGAATGAGAGGAAGAGCAAGAAATTGAAAACTTATTTGAAAAAATAATGAAAGAAAAGTTTCCAAATTTGGTTTAAAAAAAAAACAGACATACAAGTCCAGGGAGCACAGAAAGTCCAAACAATTTGGACCCAAAAAGAACCACACCAAGACACATCATAATTAAAATGCCAAAAGTTAAAGATAAAGAGTATCTTAAAAGCACCGAGAGAAAAGCAGTTACCTACAAAGGAATTCCCATCAGACTGTTTCAGCTGATTTCTCAAAAGAAGCTTTGCAGGCAAGAAGGGGATGGCAAAAAAAGTTTCCAAAGTAATAAAAAACAAGAACCTACAACCAAGATTACTCCATCCAGCAAAAATATCATTTAGAATGGAAGGGCAGATAAAGTTCTACCCAGACAAGGTAAAGCTAAATGAGTTCATCATCACCAAGCCCTTACTATATGAAATGTCAGGGGACTTATTTAAGAAAAAAAGATAAAAACTATGAACATTAAAATGGCAACAAACTGACAACTATCAACTGAATCTAAAAAACAAACTAAGCAAACAACTAGAATAGGAACATAATCATAGGTATGGAGATCATTTGGAGAGATCTCAGCTGGGAGTGGAAAAGGGGAGAATGGGAGAAAAGATACAGGGATCAAGAAGCATAATTGGTAGGAACAAACTAGACAAGGGGATGTTAAGAACCATAGAGAAAATGGAGAAGCCAAAGAACTTACATGCACCACCTATGGACATGAACTAAGGGGGATATTGCTGGAGAGAAGGGGGTTACCGGGTGGAAGGGGCTAAAGGGAGAAAAACTGGGACAAGTGTAATAGCATAATCAATAAAATGTAAAAAATAAAATCAAATAAAACCCTTGTTCTTCCTCCTTCCACCAAAAAGTTGTCGAAGTTCTAAACCCCAGTACCTGTGTAAAAATTTGATTCACGAACAGAATCTTTACAGAGGAAACTGAGTTAAAATTAGGTCATTAGAGTGGTCCCTAATCCAAAATAACTGTATTTTTTGTAGCACCCAGTGTGTGGTACTTTGTCACAAGAACTTTAGGAAGCTACTACAGATAGACATAAGCTAAAGCAGAAAAAGCAATGTCACCAGAAGCTAATTCTTCTGTTTCTCTAAGCTCTGCTTTCCTCAGTCTGGGTTCCACTCCCAGGCCATCTGTCACTACATGGTGGCCCCCAGAAATGACAGACCTACAGCTTTTCTCACAAGTGCTCTGAGGAGAGAGTTTCTCTTCCCAGGAATCCACAAAAGACCTGGAATCCAGTTGAGTGACTTGAGTCTTGGGGATGGGGTAGGTTAGTCTTTACTCACCCCCTACCCAGGGTCTGAGAGGGAGATAAGGATTTTGCCCCCACAGAAAAACAAGGTTCTGCCCTGGCTGGTGCACCTCAGTGGACTGAGTGCCAGTCTACAAACCAAAGGGTCACTGGCTCAATTCCCAGTCAGGGCACATGCCTGGCTTTCGGGCCAGGTTCCCAGTTGGGGGTGCATAATAAGCAACCACACATTGACGTTTCTCTTCCTCTCTTTCTCCCTCCTTTTCCCTCTCTCTAAAAATAAGTAAATAAATTGTTCAAAAAGAAAAGAAAAGAAAAGAAAAACAAGGTTCTAATCCCAAAAGGAGGCCGGAGGTGGGGGAATGGATGCTGCTGAATGGTAGGCAAACAAAACATAGGAAGATATCTAGACTACATGTTAACATAAGGGATTCAGGTCTCCATTCAATCAACAAGTTATTTGTTGAGTGCAGAGCATGGTTCTAGGTATTTGAGATACATAACTGAGAAAAATGGACAGATTCCTATCTTTCTGGAGCTAACACTCCGGCAGGATGAAGAGTGAGTTACTGAAAGACAAAGAAGTCACTGTGGCAAATTCAGTGCCCGATAGCTCATGGTCTCTTGAATGTTTGTTGAATAAATAAATGAATGAAAATGAGAAGGATCTGCCACCTGAATCCCAGCTACATATGAAAGCTCATGGAAATGGAGTATGGGATTCCCAACGCTATATAAAATAGAATTTCAGTAGAGAAGAGATGGGTGCATCTCTGAACCCCAGAAGGTGATAATAAATAACTTCATCCATACTGGAGAACCTAACGCCTAGCAATGTAACATTTCACAACAGGCACACAAAAAAACTGATATTTTTAAATGGGCATGCAAGACCCCTTTTACAATGGTTCTTTTATGGAGCTGAAACTGAGTGTCTCCTAAATACTGTTTTTCTCTCCCTTCAGGGAACTCCTTGCCAGGCTGCCCTTGTGTGAAGAGAACTGTGATTATCCCAAGGGGAAAAATGAAGAGCATGAAGTCACCCTGTTTTGCAATCAGGATTCTTCAACAGCCAAATGTGTTTAAATCCAAAATGCTCCCTCCCTAAATGAGATCACAAAGGGAGTAAGTACTTGCAACTGAGTTGGGCAGCTTTCAGGAAAAGCAAAATTCTAAAATAACAGCTTCAACACATGCAACTCCCTCTGAAATTCTGAATCACTCACAAAGAAAACCATTCCCCAAGCAGAAGACATCATCCTTTTGCTTGCTGGAAACCAAGGTCAAAGATGGTGGCTGCTGGTGAAGGCTTTAACCATTTTTAAAATCATCAGTGATGTTTTTGTTTATTTATTCACTTACCAACAAAAAATTTTGAGCACCGTACCCCAGCATGAGAAACAGTGGTCATTATAAACAGACTCAGTTCTCCCCTCATGGAGCTTATGGCCTATCCTGGCTTACAGTCTGTGCAGCCTACAGTGGCATCAATCAATCCCTAATAAACATACAATTTCAGGTTGCATGGAGGATAAATGAGACAACTAGACCTAATTGGTGGTGGTGCTGGGGGCAGTCAGAGAAGACTTCTGATGAATAATAATTGCAGAGAAGTAATCATTCAACTGAAATTTAAAGGGTTGGGCAGAAGGTATCCAGCAAAGAAAAAGGAGAAGGAATAGAATATATAAAGATTAGCAGTAAAGAAGAGTGACCCTCGAGTACTAGAAATACCAAGGGAAGGTGCACTGGGGAATGAGCCTGGAAAAGCTAGCAGGGACAGACATTAAAGAGAAGCCACATGACGAAGCTTGTCTTCATCCTAGGAGCAATAGGAAAGTATTAAGATTCCAAGCAGGAGTGGCACACTCAGATTTGTGTTTTGAATTCATGGTAGATACAACATGGAAAAAAATGAGAATGTCAAGATGGAAGGCAGAAGAGCATTGACAAGGCTATTGTGGTAGTGCTTCTGAGGGCTCATGAACTGAGATGGGGTGGAGAGGATGAATCTAGAGTTGTTTAGGAGGTCACAGCAGCACATTCTGTTAATTAGATGCAGAATTGAGTGGGAGAAGGTATTGAAGCCAATTTCTGTATTCCTGGCTTATATAATTGGATGCTCAATAGAACCATTGACTGAGATAGGGCATACTGAAAGAGGAGCTGGTTTTAAAGAGACTGTAGTAGTGAATTTTTATTGTTTTAGTAAGTAGAGTATTTTTTTTTAATTTTATTGTTGTTGTATTACATCCATCCCCTTTTTGCTCCCCTCTGTCCCCCTTCCCACCCACCCATTACCCCCAAAGTCAATCCCACCTGTTGTCCATGTCCATGGTTCCTTTATACTAGGTTTTTGTCTAAGCTGCTCCCCTTCTTTGCCTCTGCCTCCAACCACCCCCCAACCCCGTTCCCCCTGACCAATGAAGGCCTATTCCTTGTATTCATATACTTGGTTCTGTTTTGCTTGTTGTTAGTTTTGCTCAGTATTGTCCCATAATGGGTGAGATCATATGATATTTGTCCTTCACTGACTGGCTTATTTCACTAAGCATAATACTCTCCAGTTCCATCCATGTTGTTGCAAAGGGTACAAGTTCCTTCTTTCTTTCTGCTATATAGAATTCCATTGTGTAAATGTACCCAAGTTTTTTGATCCAATCATCCACTGATGGGCACTTAGGCT
>PVIW01018414.1:0-11772 GCA_004026585.1 Noctilio leporinus | reverse complement strand
GAAGGCAGGGGGAGGGACTAGTCAAAGGGCGTGTGTGAGTGACCCCCAGACACGGACAGCGGACAGCGGAGAGGGGATTGGCTGGGCCGCAGGGCCGGGTGGAAGCGGGCAAAGGGGGGAAATTGGGACCACTGTAGCAGACTAAACAGTAAAAGATTTAAAAAACAGAAGAGTAGCGCGAGAAGGAAAAACCTTCGATTTCAATCCTCACAGCAACCTTTGCTAACACGTGATGGAATATTCTCGTCTGGCTGTTTTCTCGGCCTGTTCTGTTCGCTGTTTAACATGCCTGTGATCACTGGTCTATGTAATTAAAAGCTTTTTATACACAATTTTATATCCTGCACTTTCCCCCTTAGGGGGTCCTGGTAGAAACTAGCGGGAGCCAGTCCAGGACCCCCAGCGCAGCGTTGGTGGGCCCCATGCTGGCCATTTCCCCACATTTCCTGTCTCATCTTCGGAAATGAAATGAAAGGCGCTTTCCTCTTGATCGGTGACGCCATCCAGCCGGTCATCTGCTTCCCAAACACCTTCGTCCTCCTCTTTCTCTGCCGTCCATCTGTGAAAGCTGGCGCTGACTGACCTGTGGCTCAGAGGCCAGTGGGGGCCGGGGGCTGCCTCCCACAGGCACTGGTCGGAAAAGAAAAGTGTTTTCGTGGAGTGAGAGTGGGAAAGGCACCTGGGGCTGAGAGAACAGCTCTGGAGACAAGAGGTAGCTGTACCTGAGGGAAAAGCAAGGAGCCTCGGGTAGGAGCGGCCCCGGGTAGGAGTGGCCCCGGGAAGGAGTGGCCCCGGGAAGGAGTGGCCCCGGGAAGGAGTGGCCCCAGGTAGGAGTGGGCCCGTCACTGCAGGGAGGGGAGACCGGCGGGGAGAGGCTGGCGGGTACCTTTCTCTGACTTAGAAACCTGGAGCTCCCTGGCACGCAGCACCACGTGTTCATAAGCCTGCGGCCGCTGATTCCACTGGGGGCTTGTTTGGGTCCCTGGGGCCCTGCCTGGGGCTGTCTCGGCTGAGGTCGGGTGGGCTCTGTCACAGGCACGTCCTCGTCCTCTGCCTCCGCCCGGACAGATGGGCTAGTCTGGGCAGGTCCTTCTCCTGGAAGTGGCCAAGGCCCCGGCCAGTGGCTTGTCTGCCGATGTCCCACAGGCCCAAGGGAACCCAGGGCCCAGCCCAGAGTCAAGCGTGGGGGCAGGTTCCTGGGTGCAGTGGTCAGCGTGCTTGGCTCCAAGGTCAGGTGAAGGAGAGGCGGGAGGTTGGGCTCCTGATGTGCTCTGCCTCGGGGACCGCTGGTCGCCAACCAGGGGCTTTAGACACCTGGAAACCTTTGCTGTGGGAGAAGATGGGAAGCCACTGGGGGCTTTGAAGAGGCTCCCGCTCTCCGAGGCCAGTGTGGTGGGGCAGGGAGGAAGCAGGACATGTGGGAGATGCGCGCGGTCATCCATCCCCGCAGAGTCAGGAGGGGTGCGGTGGTGCGTGGTGGAAACTGAGCCAGGAGGTGAGAGGGAGGGAGGGAGGGAGGGAGGGAGCAGGGTGACTCCAAGCCCTGGGCCCAGAGGAGGGAGCTGCCATCCCCTGAGAGTGGGGGGCGCAGGTGAGGGCTGCTGCCACGGGGAGGGCGTTGGGTGGGATCAGGGCTCAGTGTGGGGACCATGGAGGGTTTGAGCAGTGACACCCACTGTCACCCTGGCACCTGGAAGAGGAAAGTAGGGGGTGGGGCCAGCTGGGTGCCCCACCTGGGTCCTCCGGGAGGTGGGTCAGGTCTGCACTTTGTTTGACAGTAGGTCCCGCACATTCCGGTCGGGTTAGAGGTGTCGTGCCTGCAAAGTCTGACGAGGTTTGTGAAGACCGCAGGGTCCCGTCCACGGGAGCCGTGGGGGCAAAGGGAAGAAGGGGAATAGTTGGTCTTGGCGGCCCCCAGAGTTGGGCTAGTAAGTCACCTGGCGGGCACAGGAGGAAGGGAGCAGGCGGGGAAGGAGACAGCGACTCTCCCCCAAGAAGAGTCTCTGCTCTGCCTTCCGCAGGGAGGGGGCGAAGGGCCGGTGGCCCCTGGTCAGCGCTCCGCACTCCTCGGGTTCCTGCTGCCTGGTGGTGGCCTGGCTTAGGGGTGCGGGGCCCCTGGGGTGAGGTGGGCACAGTCCTGGGGTGCTGATGAGCTGTGCCTCCCTGTCTCCCGTCCCCAGCCGACATCATCTCCACGGTCGAGTTCAACCACACGGGAGAGCTGCTGGCCACCGGAGACAAGGGTGGCCGGGTCGTCATCTTCCAGCGGGAACCGGAGGTACGGCGGGGCCCGTGGGTGGGGGCTCTATCCGGTGGGTACCACCCTACGATCCACCAGGGTGGGTCTCAGCAGGACCCCGGGGCTGGAGTGCAGGGAGGGCGCCTGGCAGGTCTGGGGCATGGAGCCCACCAGGTCCGTTCAGCAGGTGCCTGTTGGTGGCACACTGTGTCCCGGCCCCTGGAGAAATGGGACAAGCAGAGTCAGCTGCTACCCTGGGATAAGCCCCCAATTAAACTGCCCTGTGCCTGGGGGAGCTGGTGCTGTCCGGCCCGGCGGGGAGCATGGGAGGGCCCTCCTGCAGCTGTGGGTGGGCCCTTGGGCTGGGTTGGTGGCCCTGGCCCAGTGACCATCGTGGTCCAGCAGAATTCAGGTAGTGGGGGTAGCCTGGAACACCCCACCCCAGGCACTGTTTCTGAACGACTGAAAGAACCTCATGGCTAAAAGGCTCCTGTTTGTTGAACACCTACTATGTGCAGACACCTTGCTAATTCTCTGCGCACGTTTCTCATTGGTTCTCATTACCCATTTCACAGAGGACACTTGGAGGAGTCACCCGGCTAGTGAGCAAACACCAGGCATTAGAACTGGACTGAGGGGGGAGGTAGAAGAGGGAGGACGTCACGTTCAGGTCCTGGGTGTCCTCCCCGAAGCTGACGTCCCTGGAGGGGAGCCTGGAGCTCGGGCCCTAGGGCAGCGTAGTGGGGACACACAGCCAGGCGGCGGACAGCCGGAGTCATAGTCCAGACGTGGTCTTGGGGCCGTGGCGCGCTGGTTTCGGGAGAAGGGCCAGCCTCCCTGCCTGGGATCGCAGAGCCCAGCCTGCCTTTGCCGAACTGCAGAAAGAAGTAAAATGAGCGAGGCAGGATTCTTGGTGAGGGTTTTCTCCTCTTATTTTGTCCTTACTTTTGGTCCCACTGACCTCTGCCGTAGCCAGCGCTGGTGGGAGTGGTAGCCAATTAGAGGCATGTTGAAGAACATGAAAGCTTTCTAGAGGCAAGGCGGGTAAAGGAATATAACAGTAGATACTGTGAAACAGTTACCAGGAACCCTGAAATTGTGCTTGGTCGAATGTCTGGGGTTTGCTGCCGGGTGGTTGGGTTTCTGGTTGGAGTTCCATGGTGTCCCATGAACTTGCACTGTCCACTGGGAACGCGGCCCCTGGTGCCTGAGATGGACCCCCCACCTCGCGGTTCGGGGGCTCTGAACCTGCGCCCTGTGAAGTGGGAGAGTCACGGCGCCCGCACAGGGGGCTCCGCGGAAAGGAGAGGCGTGACGTCCGGCTGGGTGTCCGGCGGAGCAGGTGTCGGTCAGTAGGAGGCAGCTCTGTTACCGGGGGCCCTGCTGCCTGGGTGGAGGGAGAGCCGGGCTCGGCCACGGTGCGCAGCCAGGCGGATGGAAGGGGGGGCCGCCCGTGACCCTGGGGCCGGTCCAGGGGCCCCCCCGGACGCCGTCACCCTCCGCAGGTTTAGCCCACCCGCCCTGCCACCCTGGAGCTCAGGCCCGTGGGGGTTCCCTTGCAGAGCAAGAATGCGCCTCACAGCCAGGGCGAGTACGACGTCTACAGCACCTTCCAGAGCCACGAGCCCGAGTTCGACTATCTCAAGAGCCTGGAGATAGAGGAGAAGATCAACAAGATCAAATGGCTTCCGCAGCAAAACGCCGCGCACTCCCTCCTGTCCACCAACGGTGAGGCCTGCGCGCACGTGTGCCTGAGTGCCCGAGCGTGTGTGTATGCATGCCTGAGCACATGTGTGCTGAGTGCCCGAGCGTGTGTGTATGCATGCCTGAGCACACGTGCGCCTGAGTGCCCGAGTGTGTGTGTATGCATGCCTGCGTGCACGTGTGCCTGAGTGCCCGAGCGTGTGCGTATACATGCCTGAGCACACATGTGCCTGAGTGCCCGAGCGTGTGTGTATGCATGCCTGAGCACACGTGCGCCTGAGTGCCCGAGCGTGTGTGTATGCATGCCCGAGCATACGTGCAGGTGCCTGCACACATGTGTACCCCTGTGCCTGATCATGCAGGTGTGTGGGTGGGCGTGCGATAGAGCAGTTGATCACCAAATGCCGTTTCCGGCCTCACTCACACAGTGAGCATTTCCCGGTCTGTGGAACTCCTAACAAACAGCATTGGAGCGGCATGTAAACTCCATGCAGCGAATGTGCTCTCGCACCTGAGCCTTTTCCCTGTTGGACACAGGCCGTTGCCACAGACACGGCAGCCCCGGGAGCCCCGTGGGGAATCCTTCGCTCCGCAGTGGAAGGTTGATATTCCTGATGAAGGAGGCCAGGTGGGGAACGGGGACACCTGGGCAAGCTAACTCTTCGTTCACAGCCCAGAACCCCTGGCCACCAGGGCAGGGGTCACTCATAGTGGTGTGACCACAAATGGGTTGGGGAACCTGGCTGGCCCTTTGCCACCAGGCTCCTGGGAGTCTCCCGGCAGGACTTGTGCTTCCCTGAGGTCTACTCTGAGGGTGTGGCCTGGGGCTGTCCTGTCCTGGCCCGGGCTGGGCCTGGGGCTGTCCTGTCCTGGCCCGGGCTGGGCCTGGGGCTGTCCTGTCCTGGCCTGTGTCTAAGCACGTCTGACAGCTGAGGAAGTTCGGCGTGTGTGCTCCTGTTCGTGGACTGGGGTGGATGCTCCGTTCCCCGTGTTAATCACGGGTCTTGTTTCACTTTGTTCTCTTCTGCTTTTAAAGACAAAACGATCAAATTGTGGAAGATTACGGAACGAGACAAAAGGCCCGAGGGCTATAACCTGAAAGATGAAGAAGGGAAACTGAAGGACCTGTCCACCGTGACGTCACTGCAGGTGAGATGGGCCCTGGAAGATTCTGGCATGCGGGAAGCACTTCTGTGGTCGTTATTAAACGACTGGGATTTTAGGACGCGAAGGTCCCCTGAGATCTGAGCCACAGTCAGGTTCAGATCCTGGGTGCACGCACCCCCTGCGCCGTGCCTCAGTTTCCACAGCAGCGAAGCGGGGATGGCCATCTTTTCCAGGGGGCTTGTGAGGATGAGGCGAGAGGCTGCAAGTTCAGCTTTGCAGCCCCACCCAAGGGTGCAGCAAGGCCTGTAACCCCCTGTTACGCAACGAGGGACACTGAGGCCCAGAGCGAGGCAGGGGGTGACCTGACGCCACCCAGCTGGGGGCAGAGCTTGTGAGCGGAGCTGAGTGGACCCGGGGCGGCCGCGGCTGCGCTGTTGCAGGCTTCACGGAGACTCAGCCTAGCAGACTGCGTCTGATTTACAGGGAGCCCTGAGATTAAGCCTAAGCCAGAGCTGTGCTAACGTCCACGCGGGTCCTCACTGAGATTAAAAGGCAAAAGGTGAGGCACGGAAGAAAGAGTTCTGGGGTGACAGGCCCTGGGTTCACGTCCCATGCCCGCCTCTTCCTGGCCTGTGACCCTGGGCCGGGCGCATCGCCCCCAGCCGCTCCTGGTTCTTCATCGGGAGCACGAAGGAACGTGCTGGCCCAGCTTGAGTCCTCCAGGCCCTCTGGCTGGAACGGCTCATGGAACTGTCACCATAAACGGTATCAAGGGGGATTATCGCCCCATGTCACAGAGGAGGGACCCAAACGTGGGGCCCTGTGTGCCGGGCCCTGCTCTAGGCCTGGGGAGGCTGCAGTAAACCCTGAGGGCAGGATGGGGTCCAAGGCTTCTTGGTGTCTAGCGCCAGGGACAGGCCTGGCTCAGAGGCGGTGGCCTTTGTCCTTGCATGAGTGGGGTGAGAGACGGGAGGCCGCTGCTCCCTTCAGCTCCACGTTAGTCATTTGGAAAGGCCGGTTCCCATCCCGTGAAATGCTCCCTCCCTGGTTCATTCCTCGGCTGTGGGTGTGGGCTGCCTGGCTGGGCTCTCCCAGCCTCCCAGGCCCACTGCTCCCTGCCTCAGTTTCCTCTCCAGCAAAATGGAGACGATGGCTGGCTTTTTCTGACATGGCTTCCCTGGCGCACGCACAAAGCACCCAGCAAATGGTCATAAGTAGGAAACGGTAATCCGTGTTCTCAAGAAGGAGAAATGAACGTGTGAACACGCCGGCCTCTCCATGACTGTCAGGTTGCACGTGTACATTCTGAGAAAGCGGAGAAGCCAATTAGCATCAACGTTGAGTCTTGGGAGTAATGGGGCCCCGCCCCAAAGCGAGCCCCAGAAGAGTCTGTGGAGGGCGTCCTCTGGGGGGGAGACGCAGTTACCCGCTGGTGGTGGGCCTGGCACAGCCATTGCCCGTGGGAATCCATCCATTTCCCTCCTGGCGCCTGCGGTGTCCTCGTCTCCCGTGCACACCGGCGTCTGACATTTCTGGGCGGGCATCAGTCACCCCCTCCAGGAAAGGAAACGGAGGCCAGCGCTGTGGCAGGCATGGCTCAGGTCTGCGCAGCCCCACCAGGACACCCTCCAGGCAGCCTCACTGGGTCCCGGTCCTGACTCACTCCTGACCCCAGGGCTTAGACAAGGCAGGTTCTTCTTGGCAGCGATCTTCTCGCCAGTGACGCAGGCATGGCAACGTCCAGGCCAGCCTGGGAGAGATGGAGGGGGTGTCTGTGCCCTCGCCCCTTTGAGGACCTCACAGCTCAGTGGCGTGACACACGCAGCAGAGTAGCTGGGAGCCGTGACACGGGTATAGGCCACCCCTACCTGCCGGGGCAGCTGCGCTTCCGACGGCAGGTGCCTCTGGGATTGTAGGAGGGTGGCCATCCCCCAGGTGCCTGGAGAGGGCCGGAGGGAAGCGAAGGCCCCCCGAGGGGGCGTGTGCGAGCTGGGCTCTGACAGACCACCCGGCACCGCAGGGCGGAGCACGCAGAAATGGGCGGTGCAGTGTGGGTGTCCCCGTTTGGCACACGGCTCTTCTGGGGGGTGACAGGCCCCTTCCATTCCAGGTGCCTCCATCCTTCCTTCAGTGCAAGGGGAGAGGGGGGAAAAGGCACAGTCACCCCCTAACCGCTTGGTCCCGTGGTGCCCGGTATCACTGTACTCACATCCCGAGGGTCAGAACCAACCACGTGGCCACACCCAGCTGCCCGTGGCGTCCTAGCCTGGACAGCCACTTGCCGCTTCCTGCTGGAAGGGACGCCAGCGTTTGGTGGAGAGTCAGCTGACTGCCACGGGATGGTCTCATTCCACTTTAGAGATGTGGACGTCGGGGTGCAAAGGGGTTCAGTCACCAAAGTCCCGTGGGGGGCTCAGAACCAGTCCCAGGAGGCCGAGCAGAGGAGGAGGGTTTTCCCACGGAGCTGGGGGCGGTGGCCATTGGCCAGGAGGCACTGCTAACTTCTGACACCCGCAGGGTGGGCACCGCCAAACGCAGCCCCGGCCTCCCGTTTGGTCACACGGTCCTGCTGTGGCTGCGGCCCCGGGGCCTGTCCTCACAGCTGGCCCTGCTCCGACCTCCCTCCCTGCTCTGCAGGTGCCCGTGCTGAAGCCCATGGACCTGATGGTGGAGGTGAGCCCGCGCAGGGTCTTCGCCAACGGCCACACCTACCACATCAACTCCATCTCCGTCAACAGCGACTGCGAGACCTACATGTCAGCGGACGACCTGCGCATCAACCTCTGGCACCTGGCCATCACCGACCGGAGCTTCAGTATCCTTTCCTGCTGCAGCCCGGCTGCGTCCCCCGCCGCCGCTTCTGGGTGGGATGGGCTGGCGGCCTGGGGGGCTCCCGCTTCGTTCTGTTTTTGCTGAGTGTGAACGAGGTCGCGTGGAGCTTACGTACGAAACTCCTTAAAACCACGGCTGTGGCGGGGGGGATGGCTGACCCACCTGAGACCATCAACCAAGGCTCCTCTGGGGTCCCACCCAGCACTTAGAGTGACAACTGGGCTGTCAGGAGCCCAGGTAGATGGAGTCAAGGGGGACCCTGCGTGGTGGCTCCTGTGGTCGGACAGGCCAGGAGCCGGAGGACCGACTCCTGCCCCAACCAGCTGGTGAGGAGTGAACCGTTGATGCACGGCCATCAACAGATGGCTGGGGACAGAGCAGGCAGGCGGCTAAGCTGTCCCTGTCCTGGAGACTGATGATAATCATGATAACAATTACAGTGAGGCTCTTGTCTGATATTAACACGTTCACGTGAACGCGTTTTGTCCTCACAGCAACCCTGTGTGTAGGCCCTGCCACACCTCCTCTTGTATGGGGAGACTGAGCCCCGGGGAGTCCCAGGTGATGCGCTCGCTCCTAGCCAGTGTCACACCTCAGCCCCCACGTGTGCATTTCATTTCCAGCTGTGACCCGGAGATGTGAAGGGGGCCCTGCTCCTCCTAATGCTTGAATTAGGAAAAGGCCCCAGCCCTCCCCCTCCCAGAGCAGCCACAGCATAGAACCATTCACGCAGGACTGCAGAAAATACCCAGCCCTCAAGCAGGTGGTCAGTGATGGTGGAGCAGTGGGACCAGCCAGCGTGTTGGGGAGCCCTTTCCCGCCCCATCCGCTGAGGCTGCAGGCGTGGGCTGGTGGGGAGGGAGCCCGGGCGGTGGCCTTGTCGCGTGAATGAATGAGCAGACACAGGACTGCAGGTGAGTGCAAGAGAGTGGAAGGGACAATGGACCCAAGGATCTAAGCCAGGTGAGGAGGAGGCAAGGGCCAGTGACAGGAGGGGCACATCTATGGATTTCGGGTCCCCGTGTGAACCAAGGGGCTCCCCTGGCTGCAGATCCTGCCCGTGTGTAACCTCCAATTTCATGAAAGTGAATTGGGGTGCGTTATTACTCCCCTGAAGGTGGCAGACAGGGTCCCCTCAGCCCTGGCCTGTGGACCCCCAGCGCCCACAGGGCAGACGGGAGGAGTGAGCGGAGTCTCCAGGGCCTGGTGGCTCGCAGACCTGCACAGACTAGATGGTTCATCAGGGACTCATGCTGCCTGCGGCACGTGGCCTGTGGCACGTGACCTGTGGCACGTGGTCTGCGGCCACTTGGCTGCGAGAACCACAGAACACGGAGACCGGCACCCGCCCCTCGGAGCCCCGCCTGCGCTGGCCGGGAAGCTGTCGGGCCTGTGCGTGGCAGGCGTGACGATGGTTCCCACGGCCCAGAGCGGTGAGAAGAGGTGCTGGTGTCCCGTGCGGGAGGGGCCAGGAGCCGTGGTGGGTGCCACGCTGCTCGGGACCCGAGCTGCAGAACGGCTCTGAATTTGACGTCCTTGCACGCGTCCCTCCCAGGGGCCCTGGGACCCAGAGTCCACTCCTTTAACTCTGGTCTCCAGCGGCTCCACTTGTCCACGCGCTGCTGTGCCGTTGAGGCTGCTGGGAGTTTTCTGCTGTTACCATCCCCTTGTGTCCAAGGAGGTACGCCTTCCACCGGAGCAAAATGGCATTTTAGCAAAGGCTGTAAGGGGAAAGGAGGCTTTTTAAAAATAAGGGAGCGGTGTGGGCACGGTTTTGCTTATTGGTCAGGGAAAAGCTGACTTGGAGGGACTTTCTGGGTTCGTCGCAGAACTGCCTGCTCTGAATGGAGGGAGGGGCCTGGGGGTCCAGGACTTCCTGCGCCCGTCCCCCTGAGTGACACGCTCAGCGGCAGAGCCTTACTGAGCCCACCCCCCAGGGTTAGCACCCCCTGCCGCCCTCACCCTCGCCCTCAGGGCGGAGAGGTGCCAGGCCCTTCCCTTCTCCCCGGTGGCTGTAAGTGTCCTCCTCTGTCCCTGTCAGAGGCTCCGCTTGGCCACACCACTGCCTGGCCCGTTGCCTGACGCCACCTTGCCCAGCCAGCCAGCCCCCCATGGAGCCACAACAGTGGCTCGTCAGACTCTCTGGTCTGACCACATCAGTCCCTGTCAGCTTCTGGACAAAGTACGAATCCCTCAACACTGTCCTGCAGCCCTGGTGACCGGCTCCGCCCACCTCCCCAGGGTCCCCTGCACCAGGCTTGGGCACACCTTGGGCCTCAGGGTGTCCCTCCATGTCACAGGGCCGGAGCCGGCGCCGTGCCTTCTGCCGCTCCCCCTCTGGTCACCCTTCTCCGGCTGACTCCTGTTTGCCCCCGGGCTCCGTCACCTGTGCTGTGTCCACTCTGCGCTCCTCCCGGCGGGTCAGAGCCCCTTCGAGCCCACACTCCCTGTCACGCTGGGCTTTCGTCATCTGTTCACATGACAGCCTCTCCCATGTTCTGGTGACATGCTTGAGATAAGGAGCCCTATCCCCGCCCTTTGTTTCCCACATGTAACGCAGGGCCCGGCACACAGTAGGTACTTAGGAATGGTGGTAAATGTGGCTCTGGAGTGAGGAGGCTTAGCTCTTTACCTCTCATCTTAGGACGCAGTCACCTCCCTGTAATTCTGGGCTGCAGGGCGCTCGGGTCCCATGCTCTACGGGGAAGCTGCCTGGTCGCTGGGTCTGGGACCCCTGGGCTCAGATTCACTGCTTAGCTTTCAGGCCATCGACTTACAGGGAAACAAATAGGACCAGATGCCTTCATGGAAGGGCACGTGGGGAATAAATGGGTCACGTAAAGGACCTGGGGCTGACCGGCCAAGGCAGGTGGCTGGCGTTATTTTCCCTGTTCAACAACAGCTCTCATATATGCAAGGCTGGTTCTCAAAATTCCTGCCTCGTCTTTGTTGTTTTTCTACCCCCAAGCCACTTTCACATCTCTCAAACACAAACCCTCATGTCCTGGAGTACCAGCGTTTGGAGACTGTGAGGCAGCGCTGGGTGATTTTTCCTGAGTCCGATGCATCTGAAAGGCCGCGCCCTGCCCAGGTGGCCCCGCGGATGGAGCTCGGCTTTATTTTTAGACCGAGAGATGGGGAAGACGGTTCCATTGATTTTTCTCGCCCCCGAGCACGTTCTCATGGTGAACTGGCATCCCACCAACCCTGGGTCTGGAGCACATGTGCAGTTCGTTTACGGAGCAGGTGCCAAAGCTGGGCTGGGTGGTGCGTTCAACGCCGTGACAGGACAGGCTGGGGACCGTGCCCACCACAGGTGGCTGATGGGTGAGCTCCGGCAGGTGTGTGCCTGTAACAGTGGGGACAGCTGCTCAGCCGGCTCTTCCGGACACACCTACAGGCTTGTCTGTGACCTGAAAACCTGCCGACCCCAGGCTGCAGCCCCACTCCCTTCCTCCGCCTCCCCCCGGGGCTCTGCCTCGGCTCCTCACAGCTCCACAGCCTTATGCATCCCCATCACGGGGAGCACCCCTGAGCCCGGCCCTGCACCCACATAGATCCTGCTTGCTCCAGAGAACCCTGCCCAGCTCACCAGGCCCCATCACGTGCACCCTGCATGGCCCACCTGCCTCACCACCCGTGTGGCCGAAGCCTGGCTGTGCCCCTGGGCTGGGAGCCCCGCCGCGGAGGTGAGCTTTGCCCGTGTGGAGCCGGGAGAAGCTAGTGCGTCCCAGCTTCCCTTCCACCTGGGTTTCCCTCCAAGTGGCAGAAACCCAGCCCTGCACCCCGGCGCAAGCCCTCACAGGGATGGGTGCTGTGGCTTCCGCAGCCCGCGTCAGTTCATGTTTTCCAGAGGAAGAGAAAGGCTCTTAACTGACATAATCATCGCT
>PVIW01018413.1:0-11686 GCA_004026585.1 Noctilio leporinus | reverse complement strand
CCATCAGTGGATGATTGGATCAAAAAACTTTGGTACATTTACACAATGGAATTCTATATGGCAGAAAGAAAGAAGGGACTTGTACCCTTTGCAACAACATGGATGGAACTGGAGAATATTATGCTTAGTGAAATAAGCCAGTCAGTGAAGGACAGGTATCATATGTTCTCACCCATTACGGGACAATAATGAGCAAAACTAACAACAAGCAAAACAGAACCAAGTGTATGAATACAAGGAATAGGCCTGCAGTGGTTAGGGGGAAAGGGGTTGGGGGGAGGGGCGAGGCAGAGGCAAAGAAGGGGAGCAGCTTCGACAAGAACTTAGTATAAAGGAACCATGGACATGGACAACAGGTGGGATTGACTTTGGGGGGAAAGGGTGGGTGGGGAGGGGGACAGAGGGGAGTAAAAAAAGGATGGATGTAATACAACAACAATAAAATTAAAAAAAAAAAAAAAAAGAAAAGAAAAGGAGAAAGAGGACCCAAAGAAATGGAATCAGAAATGACAAAGAAGAAATCACAACTGATACTTCAGAAATACAAAAGATTGCAAGTACTTACTACCAATAAATATATGACAAGAAATATGACAACCTGGGTGAAATGGAGAAATATCTGGAAATGTATAATCTATGAAAATTGAATCCAGAAGAAGTAAAAAGCCTGAATAGGCCAATAACAACTAGTGAAATTAAAGAAGTAATCCAAAATCTCCCAAAGCACAAAAGCCCTAGATCAGATGGATACACAGGTGAATTTTATCAAACAGATGAATTTTACCAAACATTTACAGAAGAACTAACTCCTATCCTTCTCAACCTATACCACAAAATTCAGGAAGAGGGAAGACTCCCAAACTCTTTCTATGAGACCAATATTATTCTAATCTCAAAACCAGATCAAGACACAACTAAGAAAGAAAAC
Organism: Noctilio leporinus; assembly: GCA_004026585.1. Lineage (NCBI taxonomy): Eukaryota > Metazoa > Chordata > Mammalia > Chiroptera > Noctilionidae > Noctilio > Noctilio leporinus. The sequence continues at coordinate 10,758 of PVIW01018413.1, read as the reverse complement.
TATACATCAATATCTCTGATGAACATAAATGCTAATCTTCTCAACAATTTATTGGCCAACCCGATTCAGCAGTACATTACAAAGATCATACACCATGATCAAGTGGGTTTCATCCCAGGGATGCTAGGATAGTACATTTGTAGATCAATAAATGTCATACACCACATCAACAAATTGAAAGACAAAAACCATATGATCATAGTAATAGATGCTGGAAAAGCATTTGATAAAGTACAGCAACCATTTATGATAAAAACCCTCAGCAAAATGGGAATAGAAGGAGCATACCTCAACATCATAAAGGCCATATATGAGAAACTTGAAGCCAACATCATATTTAACAAACAAATCTAAAAGCTTTCCCCCTAAGATCAGGAGCGAGACAAGGCTGTCCACTTTCTCCATTTCTCTTCAACATCTTTTTGAAATTTCTAGCCATAGACATCATAGAAGAAAAAGGAATCAAATGTATTCAAATTGGAAAGGAGGAAGTCAAACTGTCATTATTTGCAGATGATATCATAGTGTACATACAAAACCCAATAGACTCCACCAAAAACTTACTTGACCTAATAAGCAAATTTAGCAAAATAGCTGGGTATAGCATCAATATCCAGAAATCAAAAGCATTTTTGTATACCAATAATGAAACATCAGAAATAGAAGTGAGAAAACAAATTCAATTTACTATAGCAACAAGAAAAATAAAGTACCTAGGAAACAACTTAACCAAGGAGGTAAAAGATCTGTACTCAGAAAACTATAGAACATTGAAGAAAGAAATTACAGAAGAGACAAATAAATGGAAGCATATACCATGTTCATGGATGGGAAGAATTCACATCATTAAAATGTCTATACTACACAAAGCAAACTATAGATTCAATGCAATCTGCATTAAAATACCAATAACAGACTTCACAGAAATAGAAAAAAAAATACTTGAAAATTTTATGGAGCCAAAAATGCCCACAAATAGCCACAACAATTTTGAGAAAGAAGAACAAGGTAGGAGGAATCATAATACCGGACATCAAACAATACTACAAGGCTACTGTCTTCAAAACAGTGTGATACTGGCATAAGAATAGACATATAGATCAATGTCCAGAAAGACATTGATCAGAATAGAAAGCCCAGAAAGAAACCCAGGACTCTATAGTCAATTAATATTCAACAAAGGGGGAAGGAATGTAAAATGGAGTAAAAACAGTGTCTTCAACAATTAATGTTGGGAGAACTCGACAGCAACATGCAAAAAGATAAAACTAGACCACAAACCTGCACCATACACCAGAATAAACTCAAGATGGGTAAAGAACTTAAACATAGGCAGTGCCACCATCCATAAAGGTCCTGAAGGAAAATATAAGCAGTAAAATTTTAGATATCCTACTCCGAAATATGTTTACTGATACTTCACCAAAGGCAAAGGAAATAAAAGAACAAATCAACAAATGGGACTATATCAAATTGAAAAGTTTCTGTTTGGCTAAAGAAAACACTAGCAAAATTAAAAGGGAACCAACTGTATGGGAAAACATATTTGCCAGTGATACCTCAGACAAGGGTTTGATCTCCAAAATATATAAAGAACTAATGCAACTCAACATCAGGGAGACAGATAACCCAATTAAAAAATGGGCAAAGGACCTGGACAGACAACTCACTGAGGAAGACATACAAAGGCCCCAGAGTCATATGAAAAAATGTTCAACATCACTAGCCATTGAGGAGTTACAAATTAAAACCACCATAAGATACCATCTCACACCTGTCAGAATGGCATTCATCAACAAATCAACAAACAAAACGTGTTTGCGAGAATGTGGGGCAAAGGGAATCCTGGTGCACTGTTGGTGCGAATGCAGGCTGGTGTAGCCACTATGGAAAACAGTATGGAGTTTCCTCATAAAACTAAAAATGGAACTGCCTTTTGATCCAGCAATTCCACTACTTGGACTATACCCAAAGAATCCTGAAACACCAATTCATAAGGACCTATGTACTTCTATGTTCATTGCAGCACTATTTACAATATCCAAGTCCTGGAAACAGCCTAAGTGCCCATCAGTGGATGATTGGATCAAAAAGCTTTGGTACATATACACAATGGAATACTACACAGCAGAAAGAAAGAAGAAACTCCTAACCTTTGCAACAACATGGGTGGAACTAGAAAGTATTATGTTTAGTGAAATAAGCCAGTCATTGAAGGACAAATACCATATGATCTCACCCATTACAGGACAATAATAAACTAAACTAACAACAAGCAAAACAGAACCAGGTATATGAATACAGTGAATAGACCTTCAGTGGGCAGGGAAAAGTGGAGGGAGGAAGAGGCAAAGAAAGGGAGCACTTTAGTCAAGAATCTTGTAGGGAAGAACCATGGACATGGACAACATGTGGGATTGACTTGTGGGGGAGTGAGTGGTTGGGGAAAGAGACAGAGGGGAACAAAAAGGGGATGGGTGTAATGCAACAACAATAAAATTAAATTAAGAAAAAAGAAAGTATGTACCCCTACATTCATAGCAGCATTATTTACAATAGTCAAGATTTGGAATCAGCTTAGGTACTCTTCCATAGATGAGTGGATCAAAAACTGCATTACATTTACACAATGAAATAGTATGCAGCAGAAGGAAGAAATTCCTCCCTTTTAGGATACCAAGAATGGAAATTGAGGTCATTAGGGTACACAAAATAAGCCAAGAAATGTAAGGCAAATATTAAGATCTCATATAAGAGGAACCTAATGAACAAAGGAAAGAAATGATCAAATAGAAACACAGGCATAGAAACAAGGAACAGGCTGACAGTGACCAGCAAGGAGGGCCAAAAGAAAAGGGGAAGAGAAGAGATAGGGGATCTTCCTTTGGGTGTTGTCTGTGATGTGTTTGGATCTGAATCTTCAACTTTTGGAGGAGAGCAGTTGAACCTCAGAATTTCTACCAGGTCACTCAAAAACCACATGAAAGTAATCCTACTGATGTGTGAAGGAGTGAAAGGCAGACTATTCCATGATGCTGTTCCTCACAGAAGCACACACCCCACCTGCCTGGTTTCTTCTAGTCACACAATGGAAGCTACCTCAGACTGAATTTTCTTTACAGAGGTGACTTCTCCTATGGTTGTTGCCTATCAAAAGTTCCTCCAGGAAAGTGCAGTTTCTACTTTATGGACATTGCTCCTGGAGCTCACTTTTCTGAGAGCAAGTATACCTGCTCTAAGCTTGAAAGGCATGCATATAAAGGATTCATTTAGGGAGAAAGGACCACAATGGTGGAGGATTAAGTGGAGCTACACCAATCTCCTCCCAACACCAAACTGGAATTACAAATTAATTGGGCAGAAACCATCCAAAATAACCAACAGAAGACCAACTGGAGAGATGTCTTATTACCATGGACAGAACAGAACAGCTGATTCATCACAGTGTGACCAGTATGAAGCGTGGAGATACTAGAGGGCTGGAAGGGTTCCCATGAGCAGCAGCTAAAGGGACAGAGAAACATCTCAGCATCTGGGGGTTCCACCTGAGAAGGGTGGAATCTAAACTCCCACATGGGCTTCCCAGCCTACAGCAACAAAACTGAGAGTAAAACAGCACCCAACTGTGATAAGCAAAAAGCCACTAGCTTTAGCTAGCTTGACAGAGAGACTGAGTTCTTAAAGGGACCACACACACAAATACAGAGGCATCCAGCTACCCTGGGCTCCAGCAGAAAAAGGGCAGAGTGGACTAGAGAAACTTGGGGAAAGTTTGGGGCAGTGGCTTTAGTGGGAGAGCTGAGGGAGCAGCCTATGTGTCCAGGGCTGACCCATCCCTCATAAAGCCAGCAGACCACTCTTCTCCAAATGGCAGTAGTCTGAGGGGAAGCCACAGCCCCACCTATAGGAATTAATCCACCCTACCAAGCAGTGTCTAAACCTGACACCAGATCATAGGTTTATTGGATTAACAACTGAATTCATCTGCCCCATCCAGAGGTGCCTAGAACTGACCACTGATCACAGAATGATTGGATTAACAATTAAAGGAGACAAATACAGTGGATCTCTGGTAGTGTCCAACTGGCTGACTAGGCCCAGACTGGGACACAAGCTGATGTCACCAAGTACAGATCCAGAAAGTAAAGAATAGTGCACCTTTACACAACAGAAGGTCACACCACTAAGACAGTAAGTTAAAGCAGACCAATCTAAGAAGCAGAAACAAACAAGAGCCACCTAAAATGGGGAGACAAAGAAATAAACTCTCAGCAAATAGAAAGGAAAAATCCCCAGGAAGAGTACAAAATGAAATATAGGCAAGCACACTATCAGACATGGAATTCAAAATAATGATGATAGAGAAGCTCAATGAACTCAGCGAGCTCAAAGAAAACTACCAACCACAGGGGAAGCACAAAGGACTCCACGAGAACTATAAAGATCTCCAGGAAAGCTAAAAGGAACTTACTGAGAACTACACCAGCATTTAAAAGACCTAGAAACCATCAATAAGAGGCAGGAGGAAATTAAGAATACCATTTTTGAATTGAAGAACACAATAGAAGGAATCAAAAGCATGCGAGAGAAAGCAGAGGATCACATCAACGAGCTGGGGGTCAATGTAGAAACTAATTCCCAGGCAGTGCAACCAAATGAAAAAAAAAAAAAAAAAGTGAAAAAGAATGAAGAAGTTTTAAGAGATCTGCAGGACAACATGAAACGTAATAACATTCGTATCATAGGGATACCAGAAGGAGAAGAGGAGGATCAAGGGATAGAAAACCTGTTCAAAAAAATAATGACAGAAAGCTTTCCTAACTTGAGGTGAGAAAATGTCATGCAAACTCAGGAAGCACAGAGGGTCCCAAGGAAGATGAACCCAAACAGGCCCACTCCAAGACACATCATCATGAAAATGGCAAATTTCAAAGACAAGGAGAGAATCCAAAAAGCAGCAAGAGAGAAACAGCTAATAAGTAACATACAAGGGGGCTCCTATAAGGTTATCAGCTGATTACTCAACAGAAAGAAACACAAGTCAGAAGGGAATGGCAAAAAATACTTCAAGCAATGAAAAACAAAGTCCTGCAACCAACAACACTCTACCCAGCAAGGCTGTCATTCAAAATGGAAGGTGAAATAAGGAGCTTTCCAGACAAAACAAGTCTAAAAGAATACATCTCCACGAAACCAGCATTGCAAGAGATGCTAAAGGGTCTGCTTTAATAAGATGAAGAAACAGACAGACAGGAACACAGGTAAAAAGGTAAATGAATTAAATGCACCAATCAAAAGACATAGGGCAGCTGAATGGATAAGAATCAACTTTAACTTATGAATGCTTTAAAATGATCTTGTTATAAATAGATTTTATTAAATAAGGTACAATTTTGTATATTACTTGTATCTTCATTACTACAGGTTAAGTTTTCTTAGATTGGAATCATTTCACAATATAAGGAAATCAGTTTATTTGCAATAACTCAGAAAAATTGAATGCATTTAAGGAAAAAGAAAAAAAGTAAGAAAATGTGAATGGGTGGGTGGGGAGGGGGACAGAGGGGAGCAAAAAGGGGATGGATGTAATACAACAACAATAAAATTAAACAAAGAGAAAAAAGAAAATGTGGATGTATATTACATAGAAGACATGCTATTTTCCTTATTCACTGTTATAAAATAAGGGCTTATTTGTGGGTGTGTAATATATATATTTTGTTAGCAATTTATGTTTTAAATAGCAACCAGCTGGTCATGGGTGTGTTGTAAAATCAGTCAATCTTTAGTTTAGAAAAGATGCTGAGAATGAAGTCCAATTTGGATGGAAGTTGCAAACTACTAAACTGTAGGATTCGTGTACATAGACAATATATATTATCATACTAGCATGTAAATTAGATGAGATTCCTTTCAACTAAATCATGGAAATATACATTTCCAGTTAGGAAGACCCCCCAGACTGGGAATACTTGGGAAAAGAAACTAATGCTTATAGTAAACTTTATTATTGAAATGTGAACATATCTAATCTCTACCTCAAGAGACTCTTAAATAGTTCAGAGATTAGTTTAGGACGACATAGGAAGTCAACCATTAGTTCAAAAATTAGCTACAATACTATTCTACAAAATTATTTAAATCCTAAGGATTTATATTTTTTACCTCAACTTAGTAGACATAATAATTTCTACTCTGGGGACAGTCTGACTACTGCCAGTGTCATTATTTCTGAAGGCTTCGACTTGTAAAACACATGTAGAGGAAAAACAGAGGGTATTAAAAAAAAGTAAGACCTGTGCACAGCCTAAATAAATAAATAAATAAATAAATCTACTATTTAAGATGAAAACTTCAAAAAGTTGTAATTCCAGTAGCTTAAAATAAAGTTGATTGTATTATTGGAGGGGGGAGGATCTAATTCAAAAACCAAATTCATATTTTGCTATGAGATTGGCACAGTCTCTAGGACAACTTTCACAAAAGTGAGTTCTGCAATACACCACTTCTGTGATATATTTTACTAAAATAGCATTCCACAGTAAAATAAGTATTAAAAAAGAAAAAATGCTTAATTTTACTATAATATATCTAAAATACTATCATTTAACATGTAACAATTATGTAAGCTATTGGCATATTTTAACTTTTTTGTATTAACTCTTCAAAATCCAGTATATGCTTTAAATATGTGTAAAAATATGTATGTGTGTAAATGTATTTTTGCATGTGTTTGGTAATAATGCAATTCATATTACTTAAAAGAGTAATTATTTGAACAAATTAATTAATGTAGGCATTTTTGAATAATGAAAAGAAAACTTTGTATTAATATGATTGGAGAAGCTAACAGAAGGCAGTAATTAAATGATGAATTATCTGGATGTGAAAGGGAAAAAAGAAAGTACACATTGGTGGTTACAGAATAGACAGGGGGATGTTAAGAACAAAGGAAATAGAGAAACCAAAGAACTTGTATGCATGACTCATGGACATGAACAAAGGGGGGAATTTCTGGAGAGAATGGGGTACTGGGTAGAGAGGGACAAAAGGGGGGAAATTGGGACAATTGTAATAGCAACATTAATAAAATATATTTTAATTTTTTTTTAATAAGAAGAGAAAGGGGCTAGTTAAAAAACAGGTATAAATGACCCATGGACATGGACAACAGGATGGGGATTGACTTAGAGTGGGCATGGGCAAGGCAGTGAAGAGCAATAGGGGAAAATTGGGACAACTGTAATAGAACAACATAAAAAACTAGAAATAAGAATAAACACAATGATGTATTATCAAATATACTATGAAAATGAATGTATAATTAATGACAACAGTGCAAGATAGTGATTAAGAGGGATGCCTAGTCTGAATCCTGGATCTGAATCTCGGATCTGTACTGACTCAGTGTTTAATAATTATGATGCTCTACATCTCCATTCAGTTTAGGCTTCACAGTTATTGAATGTTTACTCTGTGCCAGCCCAGCTAACAAGCACTTTATAAGCATTCTCTCACTATGTCATCATAGCACCCTCATGAAACAGATAGAGTTATGATTTTCATTTTGTGCATAAGGGAGGTCAAGGGCTTAAAATAGTGCTTACCGTATAGCAGGTACCAAATAATCATAAAATTAAAACCATTTGGTGAATTAAAGGTTTTCTGAAAGCGGAAATTAGAAGAGAGGACTGACTCACATCTTCTTTCTCCAGTCTTCCTCAGATTGTTCTGGGTTTGTTTTTTACATAGCAGTGCAAGCCTGGTACAACGTAATATATGCATCAAGAAACACAGTTTACAGTGATGGCAGAAATAAACAGAATGAAGTTTGACTTGTGTTCTCACCAACCCTGCTTTCCTGCATGCTACATTTTTGTTGGAATGTCCCAGCCAAGGGACCATAAAAGGGCTTTACCACTGAGATTGGCTTCTCCTCAAATTGTCAGAATTATTGCCAAGTGTTGCTGTCAGACAGAAGCACATCTTCCTTTCAGAATTCTGACAATCTCTATGGCTAAAAAATGTACACTTGGATATGTATGTGTTATTTGTGTTTCTCTATGTATGAGTGTATTTAGACATTAGGGGTGCTTTATGTTTGGGTCTAATTTATAAATGATTGTATCAGTAACTGAACTTGTTGGAACACTGAGTACATACTATAGATGTGTATAGAAGAATTATGTGAGAAGTTTGTGTAGTTTATAAGTGCTTAAAAACTATTTTCCATAGTTTAGTATTTTCATTACATGAGCCTCTTATAAATATTAAAATGTTTTGTCTTATTTTAAATTTAAATATATTTTATTATAAAAAATAGACATGAGCCTGGCTGGTAGCACAGTGGATAGGTGCCAACCTGAGAACCCAAAGGTTGTTGATTCAATTCCCAGCCAGGGCACATAACCAGCTTGCAAGCCAGGCCTCCAGCCAGGTCCGTAGCTGGAGGCAGGTGAAAGGCAACCATACATTGATGTTTCTCTACCTCTCTGCCTCTCTTCCTCCCCCTCTCTCCAAAAATGATAAATAAAATATTTTAAAAATAGATATAATGTTATCTTTATTCCTGGATCAGTTAATTCAGCTTCATAAAAAATTTCAGGTAGTTACTATTATACCTTTTAATATATAAACTCACTTAAAAGTATTCTCATTTATTAATTTAAAAAAATACCAAGATTCAAAGGCAATTAGAATGGTCCCATAGATCTAGGATCAAAGATGGTGACAGAGTAGAGAGCAGTGCTGATGACATTCTCAAGTACCAGAGCAGCTGGAGGATAGGAAAAAGAGCACGAGATGTCTGCAGGTCCCTAAGAATTGGAGTGGTAAACATCTGGACTCAGGGGAGCACAGCCCAGAGGCAGCAGAGACCTATAGGAGAGCAGGTGAGACAGTTCCAAATCAGCCCCTCAGGCCAAGGTCAGCTCTGGGCAGTGGTGGCTCTACCCAGAGGGGCATCTTTAACTGAAGCCAGCCCCAGGCTCCCTGGTGACTAGAAATCTAAACTGTGAAGTGTGGGCAGTGAGGGCAAACACAGCAGGGAATGAGGAATTAAACTCCTGCAGGGGAGGGACTGTGTGAGAGCTTTGTTCTGGAGACTGAGAGAGGAAGCACCTCAATGGGTCAGAGGTGAAGGAGAAGAGTCCTGCATGGAGCAGGAACAGGGGAGCAGGGAAGTGCACCAGCCCAGGTGGCCAGAGGGCTGAAAATAGTGCTACTGGGCCACTGGGGAAACAGCAGCTTGAAGCCCCTGAGAAGGGGGGGACCTAGCCCCACACACCCACACAGGCCCCCAGGCTCCCACTGAAACTCCTAATTGAGAGCGGGGAACTTGCAGCTGGGGCAACTGACCCACCCATTGCAGGAGACAAAGGTCACACTGCAGACACGCTGGGAGGGCTCGCATCACAGTGGCTGCTTGAAGGACTCCTTGGAAAGATGGTCTGCTTGGAGGATTGGCCCTCACCTGGGGGAGCTGGGCACTGTTGGCAGATGGGGGCTGCCTCCTCTGGGAGCTGCAGGGGCAGCACCAGTCATCACAGGAACCAGCGAGATTGCAAGCTGCCTTGCAGGGGTGCCAGGTGCCCATTACAGGCAGGAACCTCCGCCAGGAGTTGGAGGGGACACCTTGATGGACTTCAGAGGGAAGAAAAGGGAGGGCCCCAGAATATCCACAGCTGTAAAACCCAGCTAGGCTACTGGAGGCACTCAGAATAAGCCCTGACTGTGACAGTCATAGGCCCTGCCACTCCAAGAGAGCTAGACTGTAGACTGCAGAGATCTCACCAAGAAAAACAGACACACTCAGGAAATGAATCAGGGCTAATCTCAAGCACCTGATTTGCACCAAGAGCTACATGAACTATTAATCCCTAACATATTCTTTTCAAAAGTCACTGCTCACATATTTTTAATCCTCCCCTATCTCAATCCACCTAAATACCCAAGACCCTCCCCCTACTTTTGATTTATAGTCAACTCACTCTCTGGCTACAATGCATTCTCAGTCCTCAATCTAAGTATTCTGCCCCTACCCAGCCACCTAAACACTTTCTTTATTCTTTTTTCTTTTTCTACCTGTTTTATTCTTTTTTGTTTTCTTCCTGCTAAAATCCCACAGCTCCTGGCTCCAACTGGACCAATCAGGGATCACTCAGTGTGAAAATGTTGGCAGAGGAGGCAACTATATACATAGGCTTTCACCGTTCACTCATACTTGAGGCTTTCTGATTCTCCCTCGCCTCATTTCTATGAGAAAGGATAGAAGGAGTGTCTTGACTGGAAGGAAAGGAGCACCATATACAACCAATCCAGAATACAACCAGACAGCCCAAATAAAGGCTGCACCAAGAGGAACAAGTGGAGAAAATCTGGGAGACGGAAACATGGAACTCCACTAATCTCCTAACACAGAAATGTGCTCAACTAAGGCAAGGAAGCAAAGCAGATTAATCCAAGGAAAAAACAAACAAACAGACAAAACAAAAAGCAAGCAACAACAGACAGCCAAAATGGGGGAAAAAAGAATCAGTCCATCAGCAAAAGGAAAGGAAAAATCCCCAGAAAGACACCAAATGAAACAGAGGGACACCATAGATCAGATAAGGAATTCAAAAGAATGATGATAGAAAGTTTACTGCCTATATTTTTCTCCAGGACCTTTATGGTGGCACTGCTTATGTTTAAATCCTTTATCCATCTTGAGTTTATTTTGGTGTATGGTGTAAGTTGGTGGTCTAGTTTTATCTTTTC
>PVIW01018412.1:0-11656 GCA_004026585.1 Noctilio leporinus | reverse complement strand
ATATGATCTCACCCATTACGGGACAATAATGAGCAAAACTAACAACAAGCAAAACAGAACCAAGTATATGAATACAAGGAATAGGCCTTCAGTGGTCAGGGGGAAAGGGGTTGGGGGGAGGGGGGAGGCAGAGGCAAGAAAGGGGAGCAGCTTAGACAAGAACCTAGTATAAAGGAACCATGGACATGGACAACGGGTGGGATTGACTTTGGGGGGAATGGGTGGGTGGGGAGGGGGATGGGGGGGAGCAAAAAGGGGATGGATGTAATACAGCAACAATAAAATTAAAAAAAGAAAGAAAGAAATTATATGATTCAACACTAGGAAGACAATCACAAATGGGCAAAGAGCCTGAATAGACACTTCTCCAAGGATGACATACAGAGCAAGTTCATAGATATGTGAAAGAATGCTCGACATCACTAGACATCAGAGAGATGCAAATTAAAACCACAATGGGATATCACTTCACATCTGCCAAAATGTCCATCATTAATAAATCAACAAACAACAAGTATTGGCGAGGATGCAGAGAAAAGAGAACCCCAGTGTGCTGTTAGTGGGAATGTAGATTGGTGTAGCACTGTGGAAAAGTGTGAAATTTCCTAAAAATGTAAATAATGAAACTGTCTTTTGATTCAGTGATTCCACTGCTGGGAGTATACCCTAAGAACCTCAAGACACCAATCAAAAGAATATATGCACCCCTATGTTTATAGCAGCATTATTTACAATAGCCAAGATTTGGAAGCAACCCAAGTGCTCCTCAGTAAATGAGTGGATTAAAAAAAAAAAAAAAAAAAAAAAAAACAAAAAAAAAAACTGCGGTGCATTTACACAATGGAATACTATGTGGCAGTAAAATAGAAGGAATGCCTACCTTTTTCAACAGCATTGATGCAACTAGAGACTATTATGCTACATGAAATAATCCAGTCAATGAAAGATCAATACAATATGATTTCACTTAAAAGTAGAATCTAATGAACAAAATAGACTAATGAAAATAGAACCAGAGGCATGGAAATATGGAACAGGCTGACAGTGGCCACTGGAGGGAGGTTAGATAATGGTGGAAAGAAGGGGAAGAGACTAGTCAAAGAAAATTTATGAATGTCCCATGGACATGGACAGTAGTGTGGGGGGAAGGCTGAGTGAAGGGGGGTAAAAGGGGAAAATTCAGATAACATAAATAATAAAATATTTAAATGAAAAAATTGAATCTGTTTATCAACAATGCTATTGGTATATTCATCATACATTACAAGCAATTTTTCTCAGATAAGCTTAAATGAATTTGAAGCTTAATATTTACATTTAATAATAGAAAAATGGATATAGTATGATTTTGGTGTTTCAAAAATTAAAGTATGTTTCAGCTACTGTTAAGATGGAGTAAACACACTGTACTCTGGCTTTTCCTACTGAATTCAACTGAAGTCCCTGGACAGATTAAATGGGGCAGCTACCTGAGGCATCTGAAAAGTAAATGGTAGCAAGCAATCTGGGATAAGAAATAAAAACCAGAAGAACGAACCATCTGGCCCTAGGTTGCTATTTTTTTTTCACTTCAGTAGGTCCTGACTTGGACTCAAATACAACTTATTCGTGGAATGACACCAAGTACAGATAGAAGTTCAAAAGAAGTCCTCTCTGATCAGAGTAGGGACAGGAAGAGGGATAGATACCCTTTTTTCCCTTTTACTGCCTAGCCGGCAGGCAAAATCCATTCCAGGTGCTACAACCCTGTGATAGTGGTTCAGAAACAGGCAAGCTGTCACTTAAAACTTTGAGAAAGGGAAATACTTTTCTATTATCAAATGAAATGTGGCCAAAAGATCGTGGCAAAAAAAAAAAAAAAAGTTTATTCTTCTTTCTCTTCCTCTCCTTCTCTCTCTCTACCCCTCTCCTCTCTCTCTCCTTCTGCCACTGTGGCCTAGAGATAACACCAGATACAGGAGTTTGTAACAAAAACACAGAAAAAGACTCTGCCTTTCCAGTAAGATAACCAAGAACCAAGATGTACACGTATATGAGATGGAGAATACGGGAAAGATCAGGGAAGAAGATGAAACATGAAAATAGAATCCTATAAAGTTGTCAACAATAATCTCTAAATTCATATCCAAGTTGTTCATATATGATCCTATGCAGCCTGTTAAAGGTCTCAGATTGGTTCCTGGTGGTGCACACAGTGGGCAGATCTGAATAACACTGCTAAGATTTTAGAAATGTAACTTACGTTGATTGAAATCACAGACAAATGAAGGCAAATTGAACATTGTAGTCTAAATCTATTGGCTTAATTGACAGTTAAAAAAATCTCAATAGAGATTGCAAATCCAAAGGTTGCTGGTTCGATTCCTAGCCAGGGCACATAATCAGGTTGCAGGCCAAATCTCTAGCCAGGTCTGTAGCTGGAGGCAGGTGAAAAGCAACCATACATTGATGTCTCCCTCCCTTTCTGTCTCTCTCCCTTCCCCTCTCTCTAAAAATAATAAATAAAATATTTTTAAAAAATCTCAATAGGACTTTTGTAAAGGCCCAGAATCTGATAACATAGTATTAAAAATTTTAAGGCAATCCAAACTTGTTCAAAATGCCAAGTCTAGGAAATTCTGACAACTTCTCAAGGGAAAATACAATAAAGGGGCATTAACCCTGATATAACCCAAATGTTAGAATGATAAACAAAACAACATAAATAGCTATTTTCAATACAGAGAAATCTGAATAAGATCACTTGAGAGAAGTAAGCGGGGATGTAGAAGGAGCTTGCTAGTGTCATGGAAAGCAGTCTAGGACAGGATTGACTGAGAAGCTGAATACCTCCAGAGCCAGTAGAAATAAAAAGAGGGCTGGCTCTTAGGCTTACAAGTTTTTCTGAGCTTTTCTGCCTCCTGAGCTGGTTCTCTCTGAGTCTCTGCTCTGGCTTTGGCTTAGGCCCTCTGGCTCCTGGACTGGCTGGCTCTGGCTCTTAAGCTTGCTATCAGGCTTTCTTCCTCTAGTATTCCTCAATGACCTTGCTGCAGTGGCCTGCAGTTCCCAACAAACTATATCTTGTATGGGAAGGAACTCTGGGCACAGCCTAGGATCAGGCTGGCCTGGCAGAGAGTGGCAGGTTTATTCTTTGGGTGTTCTAGAGGGAACAAGGGAAAGGGCTCTGGGGAAGAAGTCTGCCATTCTTCCAAAATTGTGTTGCTTTTGTGTATTATGTTATTTTAGTTTGCAAACTAAGCCTATAGATTCCAACAGGGGAAAGGCTAGGAGAACCCAGGTGTTAGAATTTAGCCTTAATTGATAGGCTTAAGTAATTAAAGCTCCTGACTTGATAGGTTTAAGTGACTGATTTTGCACAAAGACTCCTTTTCTGTATCACCAACCCTTTGCCTCTGTAATTTTGCCTGGCAGAGGGTGGCAGCAGGCAGTGGGACCACAACTTGCTGTTTGGTAACATTATAACCATGTTTCAGGAAGTAAGAAAAAATCATCTTGAAGGATAGAAGTCTCAAAAAAGAAATATAAGAAAATCTTTGTAAAAATCAAATCTGGCCCATATCAGTGTGGTTCAGTTGGTTGGGTGTCCTGCAAATTGAAAGATCACTTGTTCAATTCTCTGTCAGGGCACATGCCTGGGTTGTGACTTTGGTCCACAGTCAGGGCACATGTGAAACGCAACCAATATATGTTTATATCTCACATTGATATTTCTCCCTCTCTCTTTTCCTCCCTCCTCCTCTTTAAAAATAAATAAGATCTTTTTAAAAATAAAATCAGACATCTAGAACTAAATCAGAAAGATAAAAATTTAACTGAACAGACTAAGCAAAAATAATGATCCAATTTTCAGGATGGGAAAATGAAGATTTTTTTCTGAGAAATGCTCCTCCATAAAAGCCATGAAAACACAGGCAAACACTATCAAAAATCAACTTTTTTCAGAACTCAATCCAAGGTGTGTTTGTACAAGAATAATAGCTGGGTATTGATTTTTAAAAAAAAACAGTTAATTTGAGGATACTTTTAAATGCATAGCTCTTCCCAGATCCCTTGGGTAAGGGAGTGGGGCTGTTTCTGGTGCAAACCAGGTCTATGTTCAGTGAGCCTACCATGACTCATTTCCTGGTGGACTCAGCTCCAACCCTATTTAGTCACAGTTTTGACACCAGCCCCATTTGCCAAGAGATCTGGGAAGAGCCATGCTCTTCTTTGCTCAGAAGTAGGTTTCCCCAAATCAAACCTGAGAATGGACCCCTAAGTGAACCTGTGACCCAGCTTCAGCACCGTTTAGCTATGGTCCAGGGGCAGCCCAGGGACCCAGTGGGAGACACACCCAATTGTGGCTCTGGTGGCAAGCCTACCACTTTGTTTCCAGCCGTGGACAATAAGTGGCTCTGTGATATCTACTCAGAGACCCAGGATGAGCCACTTCTCTGTACACCTGGTAACAATAGCATTGTCTTTGAACCTAAAGCAGACCCTTGTCCTAGTGTCAACTCTACTGACCAAGCTTCTGGAGGCAGCCCTGTCTCCCCAGGGAGCAGACAGTATCCATGCCCATTAAAGCTCCTGGTAACAGGCCCATTGACCTTGGACCTGACTATGGCCCCTAAAGTAGCCCTGTGATCCAGATTGAGCCTTACTCAACTGGGGTTTCTTGCCTGTCCAGGGATGCAAAAGGGGTTAAATCCATTGGTACCCCATGTTCATTTTGAAAACACAAGGCAAATTCTACTTAATAGAAAAACAAAAGTCAATGCAAAAACATGTGAACAAATGTTCATTGAAGCTTTAAATATAACCAAGAAACTAGAAATAAGTCCAAGTGTCCTTTAACAAGTAAATGAAATTCTAAAACAAATTTTGGTTTAACAATGAAAAGACTTGAATTATTGATCCATGAAACAACATGGAAGGTAATTCAGAAACATTATGCTGAGTGAGACAAGCCAGTTTCAAAAGGTTATACGTATATTTTGTATGAATCATTTATATGACATTTTAGAAGAAGCAAAATAATAGAAATAGAAAAATGATCCATGGTTTGGGGGTGCTTTGGGGTGGGGAAAGACTATAACTGCAAAAAGACAGTGTGATGGACTTTCAGGAGGTAAGGCATTACAAGAATACATTCATGCTCCTTTTGAAAACAAGGCAAATTCTACATTATTTTTGCTTTATTTTAAATTTGAAATTTTCAAATAAAATAGGTATGAAAAATTTTACATGGATTCTACGTTATGCTTTTAGTAAACAGATCCAGTACTATATTTCTTATTCTGAACAGTTATAAAATACCAAATGTTAACCCCATGAACTTTGAAGTCCAGAGACCTATAAGCAAAAACAAAGAGGTGATCAGCATACTCTATTTCATAAGCAATCTCAGAAAAATGAATCAAAAGAAACATGAATAGAAAATTATCATTGACAAATAGTAATCTAAAATTTTGTTTAATAGAAATTACTTTCTTCAACATCGTTTTTTAAAGTAAGTTTGCACCCATTTTCCACCTCTCATTCCCTGTCTCTGGCAATCACTAATCTTTTCTTTGAGTCTGTGATCTTGATTTTTTTAAAGATATACATATAAGAGAGATTATATGGTACTTGTCTTTCTCTGTGTGATTTATTTCACTTAGCATAATACTGTATCCTCGAGGTCCGTCCATGTTGTTGCAAGTGGCAAGATTTATTTTTTATTGTGGCTAACATTTCATTATATATTAATTTATCCATCAATGGGTACTAAGGTTGTTTCCATATCTTGACTCTTGCAAATTATTGCAAGTAATGTTGCCATGAACATGGAGTGCATATATCTTTTTGAGTTAGTGTTTCATTGATGAATCAAATGGTAGCTCTATTTTTAATTTTTTGAGCAACCTCCATACTGTTTTCCATAGTGGCTGCACCAATTTGCACTCCCACCAACATCAACAGTGCACAAGGATTCCCTTTTCTCCACAATCCTCCTCCAGCACTTGTCATCTTTTATCTTTTTATAATAGCAGTTCTGACAAATGTGAGATGCTATCACATTGTACTTTGAATTTACATTTCCATGATAATTAGTGATGTTGAGCATCTCTTCATATACCTGTAAGGCGTTTGAGTATTTTCTCTGTAAAAATATCTATTCAGTTTTGCCCATTTTTAATCATATTTTTTGTTATTGAGTTGTATGAGTTCTTTTTATATTTTGGATATAAATCCTTTATCTGAAATATAGCTTGGAAATATTTTCTCTGATCAAGTAGGTGGCCTTTTTATTTTGTTGATTTATTTTCTGTACATAAGCTTTTTATTTTGATGTAGTTCCATTTGTTGATTTTTGCTTTTGCTTGTACTTTTGACATCATATCTAAAAAAAGAAAAGAAAAGAAAATCATTACCCAGTGTCATACAAAGGAGGTAATTCCATATAATTACTTCTAGGAGTTTTGTGGTATGATATTATATGTTTAAGTCTACCATCTATTTCAAGTAAACTTTTGTGATTGGTTTAACTTAGGAGTGCAATTTCATTTTCTTGCATGTGGCTACATAGTTTTCTCAACATTTGTTGAAGAGTTATTTTTTCTTTTTTAAAAAATATATTTAATTGATTTTGCTGTTACAGCTGTACCCAGTATTCCCCCTTTACTCACCTCCACTCAGTACTCTGAATTCCCCCAGGCAATAACCCCCTTAGTTCATTCCCATGCATCATGCATATAAGTTATTTTGCTTCCCTATTTCTTTTGTTTTTCTTAACATGCCCCTGTCTATTTAGTAACCACCAACATGTAAGTCTTTTCAATTTTCACCCAATCCACTATTTAATTACTGCCTTTGAACTGTCAGCTTCTCAAATAATATTAATACAAAGTTTTCTTTTCATTATTGCAGGATGTTTATGTTAATTCACTTGTTGAAAGAATTATTTTTAAAGTAAAATCAGTTGCAATATTACCAAACACTTGCACAAACATATATATATATATTTAAAGTAAATATTGGATTTTGAACAGTTGATACAAAAATTTTTAATATTTTAATAGCTTATATAATTATTACATTGACTGACAATATTTTAGCTATACTGTAGTAAATTAAACATTTTTCTTTTTCTTTCTTTTAAACTTTTTTTACATGTAGAAAAAATTCCCAGATAGTTAAATGAAACAAAAAAAGCCTGAAAAAGAATGAAAAGGTTTTAAGAGAGCTGCAGGACAACATGAAACACATTACTATATGTATCATAGGATATTGGAAAGAGAAGAAAAGGAGCAAGGAATAGAAAACCTGTTTGAAAAAATAAAGACAGAATAGTTCCCTAACTTGAGGGGAAAAAATGTCACAAAAGTTCAGTAAGCACAGAGGGTCCCGAGGAAGATGAACTCAAACAGACCCAATCCAAGACACACCATAATTAAAATGAAAAATTTCAAAAAAGAGAGAGAGAGAGAGAGAGAATCCTAAAAGCAGAAAGAGAAAAACACCTAATAACATACAATGAGGCTCCAATAAAGTTATTAGTTGACTTCTCAACAGAAATACTACAAGCCAGAAGAGAATGGCCAAAAAATAGCAAACAATGAAAAACAAAGGTCTATCACAAAGATTATGACAGCCAGCAAAGCTGTCATTCAAAATGAAGAGTTTCTTTTAAACCTGACTCTACATTTTCTGTATCAGTGTTTTGTATAGTTGTGCATGTTATTATGTAACTGGTGAGCATTTTTTATACCAAGCAACGCCTGAGCTGGCGGCTGATCCACTGAATCACAATTGAACCTCTCTGTCTAGCCCAGTAGGGACTGATTTAGGTAGCTGATACATTAATTTAAAACTGAATCACTCTGTCCCAAAAAGCTGCATTTGAGCCTGGTGGTGGATCACAGATCAATAGGATTACAACTAAATCAATCCTTCTAGCATAGCAGTTCCATAGCCAGGGAGCTGAACAGAGTCTGATTGGATTACAACAAAGCCTAAATATGGGAAGAAAAAGAAACAGTCCATCACCAAAAGGAAAGGAGTAACCCTCCAGAGAGATCACTAAATGAAACAGAGGAAAGCAAACTATCAGATATGGAATTCAAAATAATGATGAGAGAGAAGATAAATGAGCTCAGCCAGCTCAAAGAAAACTACAAAAAACTCCAGGGGAACTATGAAGAACTCCAGAGAAGCTACAAGGAACTTACTGAGAACTACACCAGCATTAAAAAGGACATAGATACTATCAGTAAGAGACAGGAGAAAATTAAGAATACAATTTCTGAATTGAATAATACAGTAGAAGAAATCAACAGTAGGCTAGAGGAAGCAGAGGACTGGGTCAGTGAGATGGAAGGCAATGTAGACAAATATTCCAAGACAGTGCAAAAGAATGAAAAAAGGCAGAACAAGAATGAAGAGATAGAGCTGCAGAACAACATGAAATGCAATAATATCCATATCATAGGGATACCAGAAGAAGAGAAACAAGGAATGGAAAACATGATAAAAAAAAATAATAATAATATAAAACTTCCCAAACATGATGAGTAAAAATGTTACTCAAGTTCAGGAAGCACAGAGGGTCCTAATGAGGATGAATTCAAACAGACCCACTCCAAGACACATCATAATTAAAATGGGAAATTTAAAAGACAAAGAGAATCCTAAAAGCATCAAGAGGGATACAGCAAATAACATGTAAGTGGGCTACAATAAGGTTCTCAAATGATTATTCAACAGAAAGAATACAAGAAAGAAGGGAATGGCAAAAAAATATTCCAAGTCATGGGAAACAAAGGCCTGAAACCAAGAATACTCAACTCAGCAAGGCTCTCATTCAAAATGGAAGGAGTAATAAGGAGTTTCCCAAAAAAAAAAAAAAAAAGAAGAAGACTAAAAGAATACAAGTCTACCAAAACAGCATTGCAAGAAATGCTAAAGGGTCTGCTTTAAAAAAAACAAAAACAAAAATGAAGAAACGGAGACTGACAGAAAGGAACACAGGTACAAAGGGGGAAAATGGCAATAATAAATATCAACCAATAATAACCTTAAATGTAAATGGATTAAATGCACCAATCAAAAGACATAGAATAGCTGAATGGATAAGAAAACATGACCCAAATATATGCTGTCTTCAAGAGTCCTACCTCAGAACAAAAGATTGACAGTGATTGAAAATAAAGGGATGGAAAAAATATATCAAACAAATGGACAGGAAAAAAAGGCTGGAGTAGCAATACTTTTTTCAGACAAAATACATTTTATGATGAAGACCATAAAAAGAGACAAAGAAGGGAATTTCTTAATACATAAGGGAACACTCCATCAAGAAGATATAACTCTGGTAAAAATACATGCACCCACATTAGAAGCTCCCAAATACATAAGAAAAATACTGGAGGACTTCAAGAAGGGTATGGACAGCAATATACTCACAGTAAGGAATTTTAGTACAACATTATCCACAATGGACAGATCTTCCAAAAACAACAACAACAACAACAACAACAACAAGGATAATGCAGCACTGAACAACACTCTAGACAAAATGATATATACACAACCTTTCTCCCAACAAAGCAAAATACACATTCTTTTCAAATGCACATGCAAAACTCCACAATTAAAGTAAAACTGAAATTATACCAAGCACCTTCTCAGATAACAATGGATTGAAACTAGAAACCAATCTAAAGGGAAAAAATCAAAAATACTCTAACTCATGGAGACTGAACAACATGCCTTTAAGTAAGGATTGGGTAAACAATGAGATCAAAGATGAAATCAAAAAGTTTATGGAAACAAATGAAAATGAATACACACAGCCCAAAACCTAAGGGACAGAGCAAAGGCAGTCCTCAGAGAGAAATTCATAGCAATACAGGACTACCAAAAAAGGATAGAAGAAGTTTATACAAACAATGTAACCATACAACTGCAACAATTAGAGGAGCAACAACAAACAATGCCCAGAGAAAATAGAAGGAAGGTAATCATCAAGATCAGAGCAGAATTAAATAACTTAGAGACTAAAAATACAATTTGAAGAATCAATAAGTCCAGGAGCTGGTTCTTAAAAAAAAATAAACAAAATTAACAAGACTTTGACAAGACTCATCAAGAAAAAGAGATCATCCCAGGGATGCAAAGATGGTACAACATTTGTAAATCAATAAATGTAATACACCACATCAACAAAATGAAAGGCAAAAACCATATGATCATATCAACAGATGCTGAAAAGCATTTGATAAAGTACAGCAGCCATTTATGATAAAGAACCCTCAGAAAAATGGGAATAGAGGGAGCACACCTCAACATCATAAAGGCCATATTAAAGAAACATGAAGGCAATATCATACTCAAAAGGCAAAAACTAAAAGCTTTCCCCCTAAGATCAGGAATGAGACAGGGCTGTCCACTTTCTCTACTTCTATTCAACATCATCTTGGAAGTTCTACCCATAGCCATCAGGGAAGAAAAAGGAATCAAAGGTATCCAAATTAGAAAGCAGGAAGTCAAACTGTCACTATTTGCAGATGATATGATAGCGTACATACAAAACCCAATTGGCTCTACCAAAAATTTACTCTACCTAATAAGCAAATTTAGCAAAATAACTGGATAAAAGTCAATATTCAGAAATCAAATGCATTTTTGTATACCGATAATGAAACATCAGAAATAGAAGCTAGAAAACAAATCCCATTTACCATAGCAACAAGAAAAATAAAGTACTTAGGAATCAATTTAACCAAGGAGGTAAAAGGCCTGTACTAAGAAAACTACAGAACATTGAAGAAAGAAATTAAGGAAGATACAAATAAATGGAAGAATATACTATGTTCATGGATGGGAAGAATTAACATCGTTAAAATGTCCATACTACCCAAAGCAATCTATAGATCCAATGCAATCCCAATTAAAATACCAATGACAGACTTCACAGAAGTAGAAAAAATACTTCAAAAATTTATATGGAGCCAAAATGCCCATAAATAGCCACAGCAGTCTTGAGAAAGAAGAACAAGGTAGGAAGAATCACAATACTGGACATCAAACTATACCACAAGGCCACTGTCATTTAAACTGTCTGGTACTGGCATAAGAATAGACATATAGATCATGGAACAGAATAGAGAGCCCAGAAATAAACCCAGGACTCTATGATCAATTAATATTTGACAAAGGGAGCATAAAATGGAGTAAAAACAGTCTCTTCAACAAGTGGTATTGGGAGAACTGTACAGCAGCATGCAAAAAGGGAAAACTAGAACACCACCTTACATCATACACCAGAATAAACTCTAGATGGATAAAGGACTTAAACATAAGCAGTGTCACCATAAAGGTCCTGGAGAAAAATATAGGCAGTAAAATTTTGGATATCCTGTGCAGAAACATGTTACGGATATTTCACCAAGGGCAAAGGAAATAAAAGAACAAATCAACAAATGGGACTATATCAAATTGAAAAGTTTCTGTTCAGCTAAAGAAAATATCAGCACAATTCAAAGGGAACCAACTGTATGGGAAAACATAATTGCCAATGATACCTCAGACAAGGGTCTGATCTCCAAAATATATAAAGAACTAATGCGACTCAACACCAGGGAGACAGACAGCCCAATTAAAAAATGGGCAAAGGACCTGAACAGACAACTCA
>PVIW01018411.1:0-11693 GCA_004026585.1 Noctilio leporinus | reverse complement strand
TGCTTCCTCTAGCCTACTGTTGATTCCTTCTACTGTATTCTTCAATTCAGAAATTGTATTCTTCATTTCCTGCTGGCACTTATTGATAGTTTCCATGTCCTTTTTCATGCTGTTGTAGTTCTCAGTAAGTTCCTTGTAACTTCCCTGGAGTTCTTTGTAATTTCCCTGGAGTTCTTTGTAGTTCTCCTGGAGTTGTTTATAGTTTTCTTTGATGTGGCTGAGCTCACTGTGCTTCTCTATCATCATTCTTTTGAATTCCTTATCTGGTAGTTCAGGTGCCTCTGTTTCATTTTGTGGTCTTTCTGAGGATTCTTCCTTTCCTTTTGGTGTTGGACTGATTGTTTTTTTCCCCATTTTGGGTTTCTGTTCTTGTTTGCGTGTTACTTTTTTTATTTATTTTTGTTCTTTCCTTGGGTTAACCTGCTTTGCTTCCTTTCTTTAGTTGAGCACCCTTCTGTGATAAGAGATTTATGGAGTTCAATGTTGCCGTCTTTCAGCTTTTCTCCACTTGCTGTTCTTGGTGTGTCCTTTATTTGGGCTGTCTGGTTGTATTCTGTATCTGTGGGCTTTTAGCAGAAAAAAGGAAAAAAACAAAAAACAAAACAAAACGAAAAAATACAAAAGGAAAAAAGAAATAAAAAATGATAATAATAATAGGAAGAAAGGGTTTAGATGGCTGTTCACCCTTAATAATCCCTGACTGGTCCAGATGGAGCCTGGACCTAAGGGCTTTTAGCAGAGAAAAAAAAAAAGAAAAAAGGAAAGAAAGAAAGAAAAAAAGGGAGAAAGGCACAAGACAAAGAGAAATCAATATTAATAAAGAAAGGGTTTAGGTGTCTGTTCACCCTTTATGATTTCTGATTGGTCCAGGTGGAGCCAGAACCTGTGGGCTTTACCAGGAAGAAAAGGGAAAAAAAAAAAGAAAGAAATAGGAAGGAAGGAAGAATAAAGAAAGGGTTTAGGTGGCTGGGGAAGGGAGGAATACTTAGATTGAGGACTGGGAATGCGTTGTAGCCACAGAGTGAGTAGACTTTAATTCAAGAGTAGGGGGAGGGTCTTGGGTATTTAGGTGGATTGAGGTACGGGGTGATTAAGAATATGTGAGAAGTAACTTTTGAAGAGGATATGTTGGGGATTAATAGTTCATATAGCTCTCGGTATAACTCAGGTGCTTGAGATTAGCAGCAATCCCTTTCCTGAGGCTGCCTCTTTTTCTTGGTCAGGACTTTGCAGTCTATAGTCTAGCCAGCCTTGGCGTGTGGCAGGGCCTCTAATTGTCACAGTCAGGGCTGATTCTGAGTGTCTGCCCCCAGGTAGGCTGGGCCTTCTGCAGCCTGGCTGGGTTTTAGGGCTGCTGGTATTCTGGAGTCTGCAGGGTGTCCCCTCCCACTCCTGGCGGAGATTCCTGCCCATGACGAGCACCCAGCATCCCTGCAGGGTAGCCCGCAACCTCTCAGGTCCCTATGATGACTGGCCCCGCCCCCGTAGTTCCAGGAGGAGGCTGCCCCTGTCCGTCAACAGTGCCAATCCTCCAAGCCATCCAGCTCTCCAAGGAGTCCTTTATGCGGCCTATATGATGAGCCCCTCTCAGGCGTGGGCAGTGCGGC
This sequence comes from Noctilio leporinus, assembly GCA_004026585.1. Classification (NCBI taxonomy): domain Eukaryota; kingdom Metazoa; phylum Chordata; class Mammalia; order Chiroptera; family Noctilionidae; genus Noctilio; species Noctilio leporinus. The sequence continues at coordinate 10,086 of PVIW01018411.1, read as the reverse complement.
CTTTGTCTCCAGCAATGGGTGGGACAGTTACCCCCGCTACTAGTTCCCTGCTCCCTGTTTGGAGTTTCAGCGGAGCCTGGGGGCCTGTGTGGTTGCGCAGGGCTGGGCCTCCACCCTCGCAGGGGCTTCAAGCTGCTGTTTGCCCAGTGGCCCAGAATCACCGTTTTCGGCCCTCTCGCTGCTCCGGCTGGTGCACTTTCCCGCTCCCCCGCTCCAGCTCCCTGCAGGACTCTTCTCCTCAGCCTCTAGCCCCGTGAGGAGCTTCCTCTCCCTGTTGCCGGAGCGAGTCTCTCACACAGTCCCTCCCCTGCAAGAGTTCAATTCCTTGTTACCTATGGCGTTTGCCCTCGCTGCCCGCACTTCACTGCTCAGACTTCTAGTTGCCAGGGAGCCCGGAGCTGGCCTCAGTCAAACGCGCCCCTCTGGGCAGATCCGCCACTGCCCGGAGCCGACCTCGGCCCTCTGGCCGGTCCCTCGGGAACTGCCTCACCTACTGTCCTGCTGGTCTCCTCTGCCTCTGGGCTGTGCTCCCCTGTGTCCAGATGCTGACCGCTCCAATTCTTAGCGTCCTGAAGACATCTCACGCTCCCTATTTTGTCCTCTAACTGCTCTGGTACTCGAGAACACCATCAGCACTGCTCTCTACTCTGTTGCCATCTTCCACTCTCGCATTTATTATTTCTGAAACCCAACATATTAATCAATGTGGATAATGGATACTCCAGGAGAATATATATGGATTGATATATTACAAATTTGCTAGAGAATTGTGTTAGTTGAGAGGATCCTGTATGATTAAATGTAGAAGTGTGCTTAGTTAATTTTTTTCCTAATAGTGTCAATTGCTTCCTAGTGAAATGATAAAGATGTAAGGTCCTATGTCTCATGGCAAAAAAAAAAAAAAAAAAAAAAAAACTTCACAAGTTTGGATATACAAAGAAAAAGGAAAAGAATAACAGAGCTGATTATTATGTAAAAATCATGATACGTAATAAAACTACCAATTTCTATGGATTGAATTGTGTCCCCCATTTGCATGTTGAAGGTCTAACTCCCCAATATGACTGTATTAGGAGGTAGGGCCTATAAGCAGATAATTTATGTTAAATTAGACCATAAGAGTAGAACCCTGATCTAAGTTTTGCTTATTTGTGGCATATGAATCTCCCTATATCTCACTAATCAATAGCAGTCACTTGGACAATGCCAACATATATCTGATGGGAAAATGTTGTACTCATAAGAAATACTACAACACATAAAAAGAGGGGAATGTGTATAGCTCTGGCTCAGTTTTCTGTTGCTGTGTCTCAAACCACTCCAACACTTAGTGCCATACAATAGTAATTTGTTATTTCTCCCAGTTCTGTGGGGGGACTGTGCTTAGGTGGGCAATCCTTATCTGGGATCTCTTTAACCATTGCAGCTGTATAGCAGAAGAGGTGAGTGTTAGTTAAAGGCTCAGCTAGGTTGGATGCACAAGATGGCTTCTTCACTCATGTGCCCAGTTCCTCAGCACTCCTCCTCATGGCCTCTTTCTCTAGCAGAATATTCCTGACTTCTTACCTCATGGCTCACAGTTCCAAGGGGCAAGAATAGAAACTTGCATTCTTCTTAAAATCTGGGCCTGGGACTAGTATAGCATCCATGACCTTGTGCTCTATTGGTCAAAGCAGTTGAAGACCAGCCCAAATTCATTCAGTGCTCAATGTTGGCAAGCTACCATATCTTCTTAAAGGGAGAACATGCAAGTAATTGGGAACAATAAAATCTTCCAGATCCATGCATATACATAAGAGTTGTTATTATTTTTGTATCTCCTCAGTAAGTTATATGAGTTTGGTATGTTGAATAATATAATACCATCATTTCTTCCCCAAATTATAGAATTGTGGAAAAGAATCATGAGTGAATGCTGAAGAAATGGTTTTGAGAAGTTCTTAAAGGTATGATAACATGCCTTGTACCTTGTGTAGTGCTATACCATCCTTTTCCAAAACTTTCTTGGGTATTAATGACATTATACTTAACATAGCTTTTCAGTGAGGATCCATGCCTGATGTTAGTCATATGTATCTCTACACTTCCCAAAGTTTTAACCTTCTAAATTTCATCCTCTCCTGGGTGGCAAGCTTCTAGGGATCATGCCCATCATTAATACATGGGCTTGTTTATGGGTGGCAGGGGAAAAGAAGACAACAGCACTACAGGGAGCAGTTGACCCTTTATCGAGGTGACCTTGTTTGGAAAAGACAGAAGGACTCGTCCAATAAAAGCTCCGCAAGGATTGCTATTATGCTTGGCATGGTGAGGGAGTATGATCTGTGTTTTGAGATTGTTACTGGATGAGATCCCTGACTCAGAAATAGTCTGAATCATTTAGCTTGGTTAAATGACACAGTTGTTGCTGAAAGGTCAAGCTGTGAAAGAACACAGCCATGATTAAATTGGGTGTGGGGAGAGGGATGAAAGAAGACACACTTCAGTTTATTGGATTAAACTAATGGGCAGCAGCTGCCCAGTGAAAAAGAGTCATCAGTTACAGATATGGGTTGGAATCTTCTAAACACTTTTCTTGTCACACGGAAGTGATACCAGTTACTACCAATATAGCTTTAACAGAACTGTGAATTATTAAGTTCAGGAGCTTCTAAATGTTCTAAAGGCTTTAATTGGCAAAGGGTAAATTTTCTTCAGAGTAATTTTGCCACATCCAACTTTCTGTTAAAACTCTTCTGCAGGATTGACTGTCTAAGGTTTTAATGATGTTTTGAAGGGAAAGGGACTTATTACTTTTTAATGAAATATAAAATAGGATAGAGAGGAATAAGGAATAGATTCCAGAAGTTATTTCAACCTAAACATAATGAAATATATACCTTTGTAAGGAATTTGTTACACTAATCAGATTATAAATCATAAATTTCCCCCAACATCTACTTTGTGGATCTGCAAGCTTTCTCCATAAAGGGCCAAATAGTAATTATTCTAGGCTTGCAGCCCATAAGATCTCAATACAACTACTTAACTGAATGGGTGAGCCAGTGTTCCAGTAAACTTTATTGAGATAGAATGTGAGCAGTCTTAATCCAAGGGTGGCTAACCCCTTATCTAGTCTCATTCACCCCTATTCTGATAGAGTCAGGAAAACAAATTACATAGAAAAAAGGAAAAATAATGAAAGGTGACTTTAATGTTTGCTTGTACTTTTATAATTAGGTTTAGATCCTTATATCTTACTCTATTGAGCTATATTATCTCTCAAAACAGCATCCATTAATCTATTCATCATTTATTTCTTCATTAGTTATTAATTTACTCTTATTTTATACAAGAATTTTTAATGAATAAAAAATTCATTTTGATTTGGAAAGTTACTGTCACCAGCAGTTGCATCATGGCATCATCATTAAGTATAATTATGTATCCACTGTGGGTCAAACTCTAAATGTTCAGTTTAGACTTATTATTCTAGTCCTCATAACCTTTATAGGGAACTACTCTCATCATAAAATATTATTTATTGTGTAATTAATAAATTCTAGTGTTTTCATTTAAATTTGTATTAAATAACATGTATTAGTACTGATTAGGCACTGGGCACTGCTCTGTACTCATTTAATCTTCATAATGCTCCCATGAGTTGTATTATTAGTAGCATTGCTGTGGTATAGTTGAGAAAACTGGGGTCCCATAGAGTTAGGTACAGGGTTAAAAGTCCTACAACTCATCCCTCAGGATGTTTAAACCTCCCCACAATGCACTATTTGTACTGATACTGACCCCACTCCAAAATATTTGCTCTTTTTACTTTTTCCACAACGATGTGCTATCTCTTTGTTCTTGATTATCATTAGCATCCAAAAACAATAGGATGGGAATACCAGAATAGCCCTATGACATCAATGGGGAAAATAAATCCCTGGAGATTTCTAAGATTCAATGTTGGATCCTCCTTCACTCTGGGTTATCTTTGCTGTTTGCTAAAAAATAATCCATTTAATTTTGTGGAGTTTCATAGTCTACAAGTTATTCCCATACTCACCAGCCGTCTTGCAAATTTAGTGGTGACATGCAGCTGGATTATAGAATGTAGGAGAATCAATTTGATTTCTGAAAAATTAGCTCAAAAAGGAGTAAGAAAAATGATTTTTCAAAATGGAGAACACACACACACAAAATGGAGAACACATTTTATTTAAAATAATGTAACAAATGAAATAAAAAGGTTTTAATAAGTTTCTAACACCCTTAGAAATAATACTCCAAACTGATCAGTCTAATGATTTTAAATGAATATATAATTCCACTTGAACAAGCATTTACTATGAATAGATAAAATCAGGGTAATTATTGATATTTCAGGAAAATAGACAAGAAGCTGTTTTTAGTATGAATTCAATATTATATTGGTTGTATTTAAATTTTTAAAACAATTTTGTGAGTAAATTAAAAATTCAATCTCTGAATCCTGAATCTGATTTATTATTTGATTTATCTAGGCTTCCCCACTTCCTGCCAGTGGTGTATCTCAATGTTTTTAATTATAAATTATGTCAGGCAAAATATAATCATAAAATGACCTTGCTTTCAAGATCAAACTAGTTTTAAAAAATTACTTTTATTTTTTTAATAATTATTTTTAATTGCTTGTTTTATTACCTATAAACCACTTACTTCTTTTCATAAAACAGTAATGTTATTTAATATGCTATTTAGTATGTGATAGTTTTCATTCATTATATTTGAATGTTCTTAGTAATTTAAGAGTCTGCAAAGAACCTCAGGTCATCACTGAGATCTTTGACAGGACCTAATCAATGTTATTATCTATCACTTACCCAATTTTTTATCAAAATAAGAAAAATGCAAAGAAGAGATCAAAATGTCACCTTTCTTGCATATAAAGTATGGGTTGAAGGACATTGTTCAATATAAAAGGTAGAAGGGTCTACTAACAGAACCCCAGAATTTGGCAGACTTACCCCATGAAGGAAGCTGTTCAGGAAAGACTTGAAGCTTAGAGAACCCAAGGAAAATAGATTCTTTGCAAGCACATTGTTTTCAAGCAGATGAAAATGCTCTGGGTTTTTTTCTCACCGAAATTACCAAGGAGACAAGTTAGTCACCTTACCTTCTCTTATGTAGTGTAAAGGATTAGTGTCCCCAAGTGTTACCCTATTTCCATCTCTAAGGAATCAGAAAAAGAGGAAGTTTCCTTCATAAATCCTCTGTGTTATTTTGTGTTCTGGAGCCACTGGGCTCATCCAATAAGACTATATACATGACTAAGGATATGATATGTCCATGAAGTGTATATATAGTCTTTCAGGTCTCTCTCATAGTTATGAGCACCTACCTCACTGCTTCTCTGTGTATTCATTTGACCACTGATAAGCAATACAGATTTTGTACCCAAAGATTCTGAAGTATGCCAGCAATGAATTGCTTTAATTGATCTCAAGGCCACTCTGTATCCAAGGTTGTAAATGCATTCTATTTCCATCCCAAGCCCTGTCCTCACATATTGTCTAGCAGAGTCTATTAGGTATTCTGCAACCAGAATAAATGAACATACTAAAATAAAACAAAAGAACAATTCAAATGAAATTGCAGTAGCCTAGATATTCCCCAAATTTGACTGTAAAGCTTCCATTATTAAGTTCCCAGTGAGAAATGAAAGTTCAAAGATTAATGCATATTATAAATTAAAGCCCAGAGATGTTCAATTCCAAAGGAATTCAAATCCCAAATCTGATTATCTTGTCTTTCTGAGTTAAATGTACAAAACTCTGTATTCATAAGTTAAATTATTGCCCCTGAATCATCCTTTACATTTTCTTACATGGTTCAGTCTTGGCTAAAGAGATTCCAGACATCTTGGTTGAGCTGGACCCATCACTATAACAGTCTGAGCAGTCATATCTGTCTGTTAGAGCTGCAATAACAGACTGCCATAGATTTGTGGGCTTAAACAGCAAACATTTATTTATTCCGAGTTCTGGATGCTGGAAGTCCAAGATTAAGGTGCCATCAGGGTTGATGTCTGGTGAGAGCTCTCTACTTGGGTTTCAGATGGCACTGTGTGCTCTCATGACCTTTTCTTGGTGCATGCATGCAGGGAGAGTGAAGGCACTCTCTGATGTCTCTTCTAAAAGGACACTAGCCCTATTGAATTAGATCCCCATCCTTATGATTTCATTTAGTCTTAATTACCTATTTAAGGGCTCCATTTCCAAATGCAGTCAAATTGAGGATTAAGGCTTTAACATACCAATTTTGGAGGGACAGACATTCAGACATATAGTCATTTTGATGGATGTAGCTAATTCAGTTCTTACATGCTGTGTTAACTCAGTGTCAGGTGTCTCATCATCTTCACATTGAAAGTCTGATGAATTAAGAGGAGACATAAGGTTATTCAGGCATTAACTTCATACACACTAAACTTAAAATTATATCCCTATTCTCTAGGTCAGTTTATTATGAGAACAATTAGTCTATAATGTAACAGTTTATGTTTCTGAAGAGTGACCATATAAAATATTGACAAACCAGGACATGTTTTATAGTGAAATGGGAGGTTATTAATAAATTTAAAGGAATACAGGTATAAATTGGGACTGCGTCTGGCAAACCAGGACATTGGTCACCCTAACTATCTCTACCCTTCAAATATCTTTTTGTGTCTCATCACATTTAATTACCAGGGTTCTTTAATCTCTGTCATTGCCAATAGACTCTAAGCTCTGCTAAGAAATAACTTCTATAAGCACATAGTAGATGGCCAACAAATATTTGTTGAATGAGCTCACATGAATGAGTACTGTTTTAGCTTTTTATATAATTTTATAGCTGAGATCTAAATTTTGTGTACAAGATATAGCATTCCTTGATTTCCTATATGTGATACCCCAGTGGGCCAAAATCATTATTATCCCTTATCTTAAGTTATGCAGGAGAAATATTTTTAGCAATAAAAACATAAATCACAATAGACACTATATTGATGATCTGTTTAGGTTAGAAGCTATTTTTCACTAAGGATAATTTACAGTTAGAGCTGCCCCACTTTATAGTATTTTCACAGTATACTCCAATACTCTACCACAACTACATCACTATGAAACCCTATGACTTAAACTTGAAAACTTACTTTTGTAGTAATATAATAAGTATTTCTATTTTATAAAATAAAGATGCCTATGTTTAGCAGAATTCAATTTTGGAATAAAAGTGATTTGTTTTATTGTTAGAAAATCCATAGTTTTAAAATATCCTTATTTTTAAAATATGATAACATTATTTTAAAGATTTTATTTTATTATTTTTAGAGAGAGGGGAAGGGAGAGAGGCAGAGAGGGAGAGAGACATCAGTGTATGGTTGCCTTTCACCTGCCCCCAGCCACAGACCTGACTGAACACCTAGCTTTCAATCTTGTTATGTGCCCTGACTGGGGAACTGAACCAGCAACATTTGGGTTTTTAGGCTAGTGCCTTATTCACTATGCCACCAGCCAGGGCTGATAACATATTTTAAACTTTAAGTAATATTCTTACAAAAATCTCTCCATTTATGACAAAAAATATTCCAACAAATTTCTGCATAGAATCTTAACTATTTTCTCCACAGCTATCAAAAAATGGAATAACTTACATTAGAAAAAATTCTAATATATTCAGAACAATACAATTTATGAAGAATTATACACAGTGGCCTGAACATTATCAGTGCAGTTAGTAAGGAAGTCAAGAGGAAAATACTTTAATAGGAATGATTTGAACAAACTCAACAACTAACAGATGGTTAGAGGTAGGGGCAATGTGACATTTTCCTAGCTCTCATCATTATAACCCTAAAAATGAGTCCCACTCAAGAACCAGAATACCAAATGTCACTTACCAAAATGATGTCCTTCCTTTTCCTAAGAAATGTCTCTTAGGTCTCTGCAAAGCTAAGAAATGGAAGAAATTATTTATACATTACATTTAGTAAAGCAATGATTATTTAACAAGATAGTAAAACAAGAAAGTTATAGCTACATCTTTTCCATTAGAGATGACCTACACCATTTCAAGGTTGGCTTTTACAGAATTATCAGGAATAGAGTTTTTAAAAGGAGTAATTACATTGGCTATTAAAAAAATCTACTGGTACTCTCCAAGTGAAAGATATATTTAGAGCTAGTATAGATTCAGGTTAATCCATTTTCTGTAACCAGTATACTCCATTGTCAAGACCAATATCATTAATGCCATAATTAGCTTCCCACAACTTAGTTAAACAGCTGAGTACTGTTTAATTGGATACTTTTATATATTATTTTCTAATTGGTTATTGTGCTTTGATCATTACTCAAATATTATTTGATTATTTGATCATTGATCAAATAAACCTACAGATTCTGATGGTAGAACATGTATTTTCCCTAAGGCCTACATATCCCAGTACCCTTATTTATGGAAAATTGATTGAAAAATCTCACCTCACAGAAGGATCTTCTTTCACATGCTCAGTAGCTTCACAGTACAGCTGTATTTTCTTAGTAAATACTCTCATGGTGCATGATTACTGAGAATGGTTAATTACTACATTCTATGTTATAATGTACTTTAGAAATACAATGTTAAAGACTTCTTTCCCCCATTCCAGCTCTTTATTATTGGTACAGAAAAGATCTTCATTGGGCTAAAGTGTTTGCTCTTCCCATTGTACTATTATATCTTCTCACAATCTTAATCAAGATATAATCTTAGTGATACACAACCAATCTCCTATTTTAGATTGTGCTTACAGCACCAGCACAGAGCCTGGGAAAAGGTAGGTACCCAATAATTATGTTGCTGTTCTTGAAATATTTAATAAAAATTCAAATTATCACTAGACATTTTCTAGAGAATAATCTCCTATGCCTCTGCCAAGGTTCATAACATCCGTGTTATTTAACATACACACATGCACACATATACACACACATTCTTTAAAACAATCATTGACTCTTGAACATGGCAACTTAGGAAATTTCAATACTTTTCTTTAATATGGGTGGCTGGATTGAGGTCTGAGTAAGTAGTAAGGCTGACAGATAAGGTGTAAGATGCCAACTAAGATATAAGATACCCAGTTAAATTTTAGATAAACAACAAATTTGAGAATTGACAAACATGATTACTTCTCAAGGATGCCATGACATTTCCTGGATCACAATTGTAGACATTCTCTTCTTTTCTCTTCTTTTCCTATTTCTTCCTTCTATTACTCTCAACTTCTTTTCTTTCTTTCTTCCACAGAAGTTTATGGATTACCTAATATTAATAAGAAATTCTTAGCTACACTAGCTACTTGAATGCTTTCGTAATTTTTTCAGACCAGGGTATTCAAATTCATTATTTTTATGTTTCCATTTTCTATTTTTATATTAATGATTGCTAAATGTTGAGTAAAAGTATTAGGTAAAATAAAGCAATATGTTTATATCATAATTTGAATCTGAATTTGGTAATCTGTAACCAAAATACTCAAAGATACTAAAAAAAATTATTTAATTTTATGTACATTTTAATCTCTGTCCCATTATTCAGAGATGAAAGTATTTACTTAAACCTAGAAAAATATGGAAATACATATTTTCAGATATAGATACATATGTCCATATACTTTTTAAAAAAATTTTATTGTTGTTGTATTACATCCATCCCCTTTTTGCTCCCCTCTGTCCCCTTCCCCACCCACCCATTCCCCCCAAAGTCAATCCCACCTGTTGTCCAGGTCCATGGTTCCTTTATACTAGGTTCTTGTCTAAGCTGCTCCCCTTTCTTGCCTCTTCCTCCCCCCTCCCCACAACCCCTTCCCCCTGACCACTGAAGACCTATTCCTTGTATTCATATACTTGGTTCTGTTTTGCTTGTTGTTAGTTTTGCTCATTATTGTCCTGTAATGGGTGAGATCATATGATATTTGCCCTTCACTGACTGGCTTATTTCACTAAGCATAATACTCTCCAGTTCCATCCATGTTGTTGCAAAGGGTACGAGTTCCTACTTGCTTTCTCCTATAAAGAATATAGGAGAATTTACACAATATAT